>JASAON010001562.1:0-56961 GCA_030849065.1 Jaenimonas drosophilae
CGTTGTGTGCGTGCGTGCTTGGCCACCTCCATCTCCTTCCCCATTCGTCTCTGCGATGTGCCTGCGGATGCGTTGATCCAGTGGTTCATGTGCGTCGGCGATGCGTTGGTGCCGATGGAGATGGAGATGGAGGAGGAGGAGGTGGCGGCCTCTGCCGTGGCGTGGGCAGTTGGCAGCCCCTTCACCGTGGATGGTGTGTTGCGTACGGGCTCTACACAACTTGTCCTGCACCCCGCTCACACGCCGGCCACCATGGATGAGATGCAGGACTGTGCCGTGGTGGGGGAGCGCCAACAGCCAGCGTGGAGGCTCCTCGCCGAGGATTGGCGCGAGGGGCGCATGGATTCTGTGCCGTGGCTCGACGCCATCACCGCGGAACGTCTTCGCAAGCTGGAGCATCAGGATCATGATGATAGATCCTCATTCGTGAGCAGCAACAACAACAACAACATGATGCCAGCCTCTTCGCCTGCACGGTGTGGTGGCCTCCTTCGTTTACGCTATCCAATTCTCTCCACTCCACGTCGCGTCATGATTCATCGCACGCATCCGTCACGATGGCTGACGGCGTCTGAGACGTTGGCACCGCCACGCCGCGCGGCCTTTCACGCATCATCGCAGCTCGCCTACGCCGACTTATGCCCCGCCGTTGCCAGTGGTGAAGGTGGTTGGAGCCGCAGCCACAACCTCGCCGAGGCAAGCGCCGCCCTCTCCGCCACGTTGGTGTTGTTGTTGAGGCATCATGGCGCAGCATCCGCCGCCGCCCCCGGCCCACGCGAGCGCTCGCGTTTGTTGGCCATGGCGGCGCGCCCACTACTTCCGCCACCGGTGGCAACGGTGTACGAGCATGGCGTGCAACTTGAAGAAGATTCATTGTTGTGGCGCTATCGCAACTTTGTACGACGCGATGCGCGCTTGCTGATTCCTTTTCTTCGTTGTGTTGTGAGCTGGCGTGGGAGCGGGCCGGATGCGGTGGTGGCCGCAGCACAGCGCGAGGCCTTTGATGTGCTCCACGCGTGGCGCGCCATGAGCTTCGCCACCGCCCTCCTCTGTCTTGGGCGTGAATTCAGCGACATACGCCCGATTCGTGCTCACGCCATCCTTGCCTTGGAGCAGCAGAGCAACGATGTCCTGAGCCAATTCGCCATGAATTTGGTGCGTTGTGTGGCCTATGATAGCGCGGAGAAGGAGTTGGCCACCTTCCTCGTGCAGAGGGCGGTGGGATCGCACTGGATGTTGTGCAGTAGCATCTTCTGGGCCCTGGTGGTGGAGGTGCAGCTGGAGGCCGCACAACAACAACAACAACAACAGAGTGGGGAGCCACACCCTGGAGTAGGTGCTGCTGCGCCAACAACAACGCCATCAACCCCTCCCTTTGCCAACCTGCTCGCCCTCTTTCACCAACGCCTTCTCGTGGAGCAGCCCATTCTGCAGAAGCGGCTGATGCGTCAGCGGCAGCTCCACCGCGCTGTACACCAGTTCGCCGCCAACCTCCGTCGCGCTGGCAGCGATCGTGCCACGCGTGAGCGCGCCGGTCAGCGAATCCTCGCCAAGGGCAGCGGCTCTCCGCTCGCCAACCTCTTCAGCGCTGTGGAGGAGGTGGAGGTGTGTGGGGAGGATGAGCACAGATTGCGCATTACCTCGCCTCTACATCCAAATATTGGCCTCCGCGGAGTTTCTCACACCGGTTTTGGCCTCTTCAAGAGCGCGACGGAGCCGATGCGCCTCACCTTTCTCACCAAGAACAAAGAAGGTGATGATGATGGTGGGGCGGAGGAGCTCAGCGTGATGATTAAGTTCGAGAGCGTGCGTCAAGACCAGTTGGTGGTGCAGATGATCTTACTGGCCGACGACCTCCTTCGT
Organism: Jaenimonas drosophilae; assembly: GCA_030849065.1. NCBI lineage: Eukaryota > Euglenozoa > Kinetoplastea > Trypanosomatida > Trypanosomatidae > Jaenimonas > Jaenimonas drosophilae. The sequence goes on from JASAON010001562.1 coordinate 1,864, forward strand.
CAGGATGGGCTGGACCTCCATCTCACCCCATACCGCATCGTGGCCACGGGCCCGCACCAAGGCTGGGTGGAGCTCGTGCCACACGTGGCCACCTTTCACAGCATTCAACGCGACGTACACGCTTACCTGCAGCAACACAATCCCACACCAGAGGCGATGAGTGTGGCGCGCGAGCGCTTCACCCGGAGCCTCGCTGGCTATGCCGTGCTCACCTACATCTTTGGTATTGGTGATCGGCACCTCGATAACATCCTCCTCGCCCGCGATGGCCGCATCCTCCACGTGGATTTTGGATTTATTCTCGGCCACGACCCAAAACCATTCGCACCGCTCATGAGGCTCACGCGGGAGATGATTAGCTTCTTGGGTGGCCCAGAGAGCGAGGCCATGCACCGCTTTCAGGAGTACGGAAGCATGGCCTACCTCATCTTGCGTCGCGGCGCACCGGTGTTGCTCCATTCCTTATGGATGATGGCGGATGCCGCGGATATGCCACAACTCTCCAGCAGCCCCGCGGAGCGGATTGATGTTGTACGTCAGCGACTTCGTTTGGAGCTGAGTAGTGCTCAAGCCACACAACATGTGCAGGGCATCATGGCGAGCAGCACGGGTTCGCTCTTTGCCAACTTGTGGGATGCGGTGCATGCCGCCGCACAGGCCACACGTGCCTAGCCTTCACCAAAAAACCGAACCAACAAGAAGCCTCCGCACCTTCTTGCCATTCTGTTGCCAATCATCGTCATCATCATCATCTCCTTCCTGACTCGATCTTCTCTTGTTTTTTCACGCACATATGTACCAACACACATCTATCATCGTGAAGAAGTAGTTGGCACCACAAGAGCAACCAACAACACAGGATGAAGCGCGCACTCAGCGGGGAGGCCATGGATGTACTCCACCCATCCCTCTGTTTTCATCGTGAGGTGTTGTTGGTGCAACAGTGGAGCACCATTCGCAACGCCTTCGTCGCGGCACTGGAGCGAGCGGCAGCGCCAAGCGAAGATGCCGCTGGACGACGCGTGCCGCCAAAACTGAAGTGGCTCGAACCACACAAGCTGTGGCGTCACGCACACGAAGCGCTCGGGAAGTGGCTCCTCTCGCAGCTGGCACGTGCCACATCTTCCTCATCTTCTAGCAACAACAACAACAACAACAACAACTTTAGTTGGGCCAAGTTGCGTGATGATGATGCGATGCGCGTCTTCTTCATTCACTTGAAGGAGGCAGAAGGTGGTGCCACCCCGACAAGCTACGATGAGCAGCTCATCCGCGACCTCTCCATGAAGAGCAACGGCACCAACACACCCGAGGTGGTTGAGATCATCGCACAGGTTGTGAAGAGTTTTCAGCTCACACGCCGATGCCTCGACATGCAGCGCTGGGTGGCACGCCGCATGAGCACCATCACCCCACGCAACGCTCTCCAGCCACACGTACGTCGGGTAGAGGAGGAGGATGATGCACGCACCGCACATCAAGCACGCATCGCGGGGCCGATTGCGGAGTTCTCGGTGCAGTGGCCAACACATTGGCCACGTGGTGAAACACAAAACTGCCCGCCCGTATCGATTCCGTGGGCGGCCTACCTCAAACTCCGCCAAAGTTATGCGCGCTTTGGCCGCGATGATGATGCCAAGCGCTATGGCGCACACATGGATGACGAAGCACGTTTGCTTCGCCGTGCCGCGGTGGTGGCGTTGCGCTATGAAGGTGGGCTCAGCACCGGATCTCTGCAGCTCTGTGCAGATACGGGCCTGAAGCAGCACCTCCACGCCGCCGGGTATCTCGTGATGGACCTCTGCGCATCTCCCATCAACGCCTACATGGGCCTCCCCGCCTCGGGCAGCTTCCACCCCACCACACATGATGATGATGATGATGATGATGGTGCTACCACCAACAACAACAACAATGCACCCACGTCTAGCTTAGATGGCGAGCAGGAGAGGCCCAATTTCTTCTGTTCCGCCTTCCTGGATACGGATTGGTTCTTTGGCAGCCTCGGCAGCGCTCTCCGCGTTGATGTGGAGGCGTTGTGGCATGCCCACGACATCAATCCGAATCAGCAACCTCTCCTCCTCACCCTTGACGTGCCGTATGATGAGGATTTGTGCGAGCTTCTTTTTCAGAAGTTGGTGAAGGATATGGTACACGTCGAGCAACGCGGAGAGGCACACACATCGTCGCAGGTGGATTATGTGTTGGTGCTGCCACTGTGGTGGAGGATTCCGATGGCACGATGCAAGACCATCTTTGCCACGCAGGGCTCTGCGGAGGCGCAGGATGATGCATCAGCGCTGATGGCGGAGCGCAGTGCTGCACTGCAACAGGGCTACCAAGTGCGCTACACGTGGCCGGAGGATCTCGCACATGCTGCGGGTGGTGCTGAAGATGGTTGGGGATGTTTTGATGGCATCTTTGTTGGTGGCCAATACGGCTACTTCTGCACCGCAACGAACAAGTGGCTCCACGACGTCACCGCCACAGAGGTGATTGGCATCGAGCAGCCCGCACAGTACTCCATGGCAAAAGTTGGTGGTGAAGGTAGTAGTGGTGGTGTGGCACATCAGCCACGTCTTCGCGATGCACTGCGAAGCTACTACGGCCGTCTGTGAGGCCGTCTAGCAGTGTATCTGTGTGTGTGGCACATCATGAGAAGATGGTTCCATGGTGGTGTTGTAGTGTGAGGCTGATTCAGCAACACACTCTCACTGTGTGTGCGTTTGGTATATGTACGCACGCATTCTTATATAAAAGCATGCAACACTCATGATCCTCTTCTTCTTCTTCTTTTTCTTTTCATCATCGCCACAACAACAACAACAACATCAAGGAGGAAGCGTGGTTTGCACACACACCTCCTCACTGGTTGCACAGAAGTTGTTCCTGTTGTTGCTCTAACACACAACAACAACAACAGCAAGAAGAAGAAACACAATCCAAGATGGGTGCACCACGTTTCATGGTCGAGACGGCCAACGAGTTCAACGCCCACACCGCCTTCATCAAGAAGGAAGACATTGATCGCGCCAACGATATTCGCCGACGCCGCGACAAGAAGGATGAGGCGTCTGAGCTCAAGGCCCGTGAGATCGCCTTCCGTGAATATGAAAAGAACGAAGCGGAGCGCAAACGTCGCGAGATGGAGGAGGAGGAAACAGCGCGAGAGAAGCGTCGGGTGCTCGAGGAGCGCCAGCTCTCTACAACACGCGATACAAAACGCACGCCCGCACAGTGGCGCCAACTCCGCGCAACGCAACAGCGACTTAATGAGCTCGCCGTTCCGAAGCAGTACCCAGAGGCCGCCTACGGAGGGAAGATGTACGGCCGATGCATGTACCAACGCACACGTCGCGTGGAGTTCCCAGTGGGCCGCAACGGTGCGTGCTACTGCCCTGGCGTTGATCGAGATCGCATCGTGCCTGAGCGCCCAGACCTAGAGCACACAACACCGCCATGGATTGGCAGCTTCCAAACGCATCTCGCCGAGGATTCTGAAAAGACGCACATTCGGCGTGAGGAGAGCTACTACCTCGAGCCCAGCCGACGTACAGCCGCGGATCGAAGCCTGCGCGCAACGGCGTTGCAGAACATGGCGCAGAGACATCTCCCGCAACAACAACATGGCGGCGATGGTGAAGATGGTGATGAGATGAGCCGGGAGCGCGTGGAGCTGTTGTACCGCGGCCAGGCTGGCGATGCGGCACGTCGTGGCGCAGAGGATGATGATGATGGTGCGGAGGTGGCCTCCATCTTCAGCCACGGGAGCTCCAACGGCCCGATTGTTGCAACGGGCGCTCAGCACATGGACGCCTACTCCACCAAGGATGAGGTACGTGCGCATCTCGCCAAGTATGGCGGCGCCATGACGGGCCCACGTCGGGATAAACCCTGCGCGCCATACACAGACCTCACGTTGCCAGAACTCAGCAAGCGGCTGATGAAGATGCAGCTCGCCCCACCCAAGCTGCCTTCGTAGAGATGATGATGATGATGAGGAGGAGGAGGAGGAACCTTTCTTCGTTGATGATCAACATCATGTACGTTGGCTAGAGCATGTATATAGCCACAATCTTACCCCTCTGATGAATGATGGGTTCACCAACGCACATTTTGTTTTCTTCACGATGATGATGATGATGATGATGCGTCGTATCATGCATCATCACCTCACTTCTGTTATGTAAGCTTTCATCTCACTCTTCTTCTTACTTCACTTTATCCTCATCATCATTATGTAGTTCGGTTTCTTCTTTTTCGTACAACCAACCACACAACACAACAACACTTCCCGCCATGACTCAGCTCCACTCCGTCGCTAGCCTAGATTATGGTGATGGCCGCACCTGCGTGTGCCGTATTTGTGAGTGCGGCAAGCATCCCTGCCCCGGTTTGAAGGTGCCATTTGTTGGCGAGACGACCTACCGCGATGAGTACGTCCCAAAGAAGTCCGACCGCGATCGCGTTCGTCGCGCACGCAACACCGTTTTTCCCACCAAGACGGAGCCCGGCCACTACAAGACAACGAAGCAAGAAGCCGCCGAGGCACTCCAGGGCAAAGACTGCCGCCCGTCTGAATCCTACAAGCCACGCCAGAACCTCGCACCCCCGATCCCCTTCGATGCCACCACCACCAACCGCGCAGACTATCCAGGCTACATGCCCGAGGCACGCCGCGCACGCCGCAAGGAGGAGCCACTGCCGAAGCTCAAGGGCCTCTACGACACAACGAAGGGCGCGATGGATGAGCGCGTAGATGATCTGCACAACCGCAACGCACTGCCCGCACCACCAAAGAGCTTTAAGAGCGATGATGCCGCTCACCGTGATATGCCGTTTGATGGCATCACGAGCTACACCGCCGACTATCCAGCCAAGGAGGTGCCGTACAACCGCTACGCACCAAAGAACGCGTCTCAGGGTCTGCCGGAGAACCGCAACTTCGAGACGGAGCAGAACGATTCCTTCAAGGTGCCACCGATCCGCATGCGCCATCAGTGCCCTGCCGCCTTCGTTCCGCCACGCCCGGCATCTCAGGATGGCCACATCAAGCTCTCCGTTTACAACATTCCGTCTGGCGATACGCAGTTGTAATATAGATGTGTATGGGGAGAGTGAGAGAGAGAGAGAGGTGGTGAGTTTTGATGTTTATGTGCATCATCATCATCATGGCATCGTACTCTGACACACATACACGCATCGTGTTGTTGTGTTTCATGGTGTTGTTCGTCTCGGTGGAGGAGGTTAGGCCGGCCATGTCTGCGGAGGCATGCGATTTGGCGGCTCCGCTTTTAGGCTTCTTTTTCTTGTTTGCAGAAGCGTGCATCCCGCACAGCGGTGGTCTTGATGATGATGATGGAAGTGCAAACCCTTGAAGTTGTAGGGATGGCACGCACGACGTTGATGGAGGAGGGGAGGGTGGAGGATGAAGGAAACGCACACACACACACACATGCCATTGCAACAACAACAACAACAACAACAACAACTGCACATCAAAGAAGAGCATGGTGTCTTAGCCACGTTGTTGTTTGTGTGTGTGTGTGTGTGTACGGATTCCTCTCTGCCCGATAAATGATCCTCCTTCTCTGCTGCATCATCATGCTCATCATCCTGTGTCGGTGTTGTATTGCTTTGGCTCCCCCTTTCATGTAAATCAGCTGCCGCACACACGCACGCGCATATATATTCATCATCTTCATCATCATCATCATCCCCTCCAACACATGTTTATTATCCATCATCATCATCCGTGCTGCCGGGAGGGGGGAGATGTGTGAGAAGAACATGCAACAACAACAATGGAATGAAAAAAAAAGAAGAAGAACACATGTTTTTTTTGTATGTTTTTTCTGTGTATGTCTGAGTACTCTACGTGATGTACATGTATGCGTGTGTCGTGTGTGTGCGCGTACTACATTCCAAACAAACCAAAAAAAAATTAGAGATGGATAGTTGTACCTGGCTCAGTTTGAGCGCTTCTACACTCGGAGATTTTGCATCCTTAAACGGCGCTCACCATCATCATCATCATCATCATCGTCATCGTGGTGGTGGTGTATGTGATGGAGCTCGCATTCTTCTGCTGGTGCGGCTGAGTTGATGGTCTAGGAAAGGAGAGGATGATGGGATTGGATGTTGTTGCGTCATGCGCACATTCACCATCATCATGTTCTCCTCCGCCCACCGCATCACCTCAGCCACCGAGAGTAAGTCGCTGATGTGCGTCTTTGCCATGCTACTCCATTAAAAGAAAAACGTCTGGCACCATCGTGGAGTACGTCCACGTGCTCTAGCTGTGTGTGTGTATGTTGCACCTGGATCATGTGTTGTGGCACTCGGCACACTCATCCACTTCTTCTCTTTCTTTTGTTGCCGTACATGCGTACGTACGTCTCTAGCCTAAACACATATAGATTCAGGCATTCAACGTAATCAAGCAGTTGTGCCAATCACACCAACACGTCCTGCTGATGCGCTCCAACGGTGCCGCTCATCTCGGCAACGATACCTTCATCATCTCCGCACGCAACAGCCCTGAATGTTGCCACATTTATACCAGCCACTTCGCAGAAGCTCGACGTACAGCGGAGCTCCCATTGGCTCGTCAGGCACGCGTACATCCATGCTCATCCCTGTTGTACGATGAAGAAGATGTGAAGCGTTTTGTGGCGGATCATGTACAGCAGCACCGCACCTCCGAAACACCAACCTGGAAAGAAGATTGGCCGCGCTTCTTCTGCCGCCACACCATGCATGCATCGCCGAGCGGGCGTCTTGTTGCCGTCATGAGCAACACCACCAAGCTGCACTATCTCGTGAATCTCCGCACATGTGCGGATGGTCGTGGTGCGCAGGTGATTGAGTTTGAGACGGAAAGTGTTGTGCGCGCCACAGCGTGGCAGCCACATGGCGGGACGAAGCTGTTGTTGCTGCTCGCAACTGGGATCATCAGTGTTGTCTCGACGGAGGAGCATGAGGCCGGTGTGGTGCTCGCCACACATTATCACGTGGATGTTCGCTCGGCCATGATGCGTACCTTTGAACGTGGAGGCAATCATCATCATCATCATTCTTCTTCACGCGACAAGAATGATGATGAAATGAAGATGATGAAACGTGGTGCCGCTGACGGATTTGATGAAGAAGAGCCACCTGCGGCTGGGGTGGCAGATGCTGGGCCTACGACGAGCACCGCAGCATCCAAACAACAACAACAACAACAAGCACAACAACACCATCACAAGGGTGAGCGGTCAGGCATGATCAGTGATCTTGTGGCACATCATCGCAGTGGTGCAGCGAGTAAAACCAATTCCGTGAAGCTCGATGCGTTTGGTCTTCCTGTGGGGCACTCCAACAACAACAACAACAACAACAACACCTCTTCTCTCACAGAAGGTGCCGCAACAACAACATTGAACGCGCAAACACGCAACACCGCCATTCTTCCACGGGCCAAGGTGCCTGCACAGATCGCAGCTCCTCATCATCCAACCAAGACCGAAGCAGTAGTGATAATGCCACGGAGCAACTCAGCCGCAGCAACAACGCAACAACATCATCATCATCATTCACGTGGTGGTGATGTGGTGGTTGGCTCATCCTCCTCCGTCGTGGAGCAACAGTGGTCGGAACACTGCCGCCAGTTGCACCTCGCCGGTGCGAGCCCTTCCGTCTTCAGCCCACTACCGATGCTTGGAGCTGGTTATGATCATCATCACGATCAGCATTCATGCGCAACAACATCTGCAGCAACAAGTTGTGTAGCTCCCGCGGATTGTGCGAGGTTGCGGCAGGAACGTGAGCATCCCTCCTCTGGAGTTGATGTGGTTGGCATGACGATTGTGCCAAGCACACGAAGCATGCCGAACATGCTCCTCCTCCTGAGTAGCAGCGGCGATGTGTGGGCCACGCACCTCGAAGAAACCTGCCTCCCCTGTGGTGAAGGCGTTGATGATGGCCGAATGCATCATGAGCAACCAACAACAACAACAACATCATCATCGTCGTCGCGCCGAAAGATGTTCCGCCCCGCTGCGGTGGTGCGGCATCTTCTGCATCTCGGCAGCCCCGCCTACGATGAAGAGGCGCTCGCCATCTCTGCCACCCTCGTGGATGAAGATACGGGCCTCCACGCCATCACCACCATCTTCAGCAGCGGTGTTGTGCGTGGCTCGTGGGTGGATGAGCCCGACCTCCTCGCGCATGATGATGATCATGTTGGCACCACACGCACACCTCCACGCACTTCTTTTGAGATTGCGTTGGGCAACGCGATGCACGCACGTTCGGCCTTGAGCCCAGCGGTGCCTACAACGTCGCACGTCGTTCAAGTGAATGTACGCCACAATGTGTTGTTGGTGCGTTGGTTGGATGCAGCCTATGTGGTGGCACTGCCACGATGGAGTCTTGTACGTGGTGGCTGGACCTACTACGAGCCAACAACATCATCATCCAAATCATCATCATCCACGACAGATATGCGTGAGGTGTTGCGTCTGCCGCTTGTTGGATCGCAAGCCGCTGTGCCGGAGCCACTCGCCTTTCGTCTGCCTTTTGCCGTGGAGGAGGCGAGCATCGCACTTGGTGAAACAACCATTCTCATTGTGCCAGAAGAGCTACGAACATCATCATCATCTTCAGCATCATCATCAGCAACACGTGCGCATGTAGTTGGGCTGCACATCTCCAGCCTTCTTCAGTCTGCCATGCTCGCACGCAGCGGAGATCTTCACGTGGATGTTGGCGGCCACGATGCCGCCATCGCGCCAATCATGGATAAGCTCCTAAACCACTGCGCAGATGTGCATCGGAGCATCTTCGCCAACAAGACGGATGAAGAGATTGATGCTGCCACGGCAGATGTGGCTCAGGAGTTGGAGATGGCGCTGAAGCATGTGCAGGGCCGTGAGCGCGATGTTGCGGCGCGGGAGGCACGTTTGCATCAGCGTGTGGCGCATCTTCTTCGCACCTCCACGGCCATGTCTGACAAGACGGAGGAGCAGCGTACGGTTGTGCTCGACGCGTTGGTGCATCGTCGTGGTGCAGATGCCATCATCACCGCCAACGAACGTCTCGGCGATGTGCATCGCATGCTGAATGAGATGGAGCAGCAACACGAGCAACAAGGCACAACACGTGAAGAAGCCAAGACGAAGTTAAAGACGGAGAGAGCCTAATCTTCATCAACGCAGGCTCGCACACACACACATGCAACGTGCATCTCTAACACAACACATCATCATTGACGCACACACACACACACGTACACGCAATGATAGAGGCAACGCTACACCAATGCGCGCATGCTTCTCTTCATGCATCAATATGAATGATGCGCACCTCAACCTACATCATCATCATCATCATCATCATCATTTTTCATTTTGTGTTTCTACATCAAGAGATGGCTGCAGCATCATCATTAGCTCGCTCTAGTTCTCCAACGTGGACTGCATCGCACACACAACACCCCTCAACTTTATGCCATCACCATCATCATCATCATCCACGCCCATCAACGCACGCAGAAACATAGATGGAGATGATGATGTTGATGATGATGGGTTGATGATTGAACGTGTTGTCGGACTTCAGTCGCAGATTTGCCGCCTGAGTGGTGAGTTGGTGCGCAACCGCGCCAACAACGCCGAAACCCGTGATGCCGTGGCGGCGTTGCAGGAACAAATCTCTGCCAGCGAGAGCGTCGCGCGCACCAACGCCACCATCTTGGCTGAGACGAACGCACGCCTACACGCATCGCAGGCGGAGGTGTTGTTGCTGCGTCAGGCCATGATGGATTCCGAGATGCAGAGATGTGCGTTGATGGCCGAGCGCGATGCGATGGAGGTGCATGTGAAGGAGGCGTGGCACAAGATTGCGGCCTTGACGGAGGAGCTCAACGCTGCGCGCGCCGCACTCTCTCGTCAGACGACGGAGATGCACGCACAACGCCGGTTGTTGGATGAATCCGCGGAGTTTCAATACACGCTGGATGAGGAACGTGCGATGTTGGCGGAGCAGCAGGCGATGAGCTCCGCCGCCACACAAGATGCGATGCATCAACGGCAACGTCGTTGGCAGATGAGCATATCTGCCGCGGTGCAGCACATGGCGAGTGAGGTGGACCTCATTTGTGCTGACTACAGACGTGCGTTGCGCTGTGGCACCACATCCATAGAGGAAAAGCGTTTGAATGCTGATCATGATCATGATGATGATGATGGTGTTGTTGGTGGTGGTGAGATGGAGGAAGAGCTGCAGAAGCTGGAGCTACGTCTGGGGCGCGTCGTGGCGGCATCCTCGTACACACCAACGGTGGCCATGATACGCAACAACAACAACAACAACGTCAGCAACAACTCATCAGCATCATCTACTCCCGTGGCGAACCGGCGAGGTGTTGCTGATGATGATCATCATGATGATGTGCAGCACAACACGGCGCTCCTCCTCAGTCCTCTGACCCCACTCTTCGCACAACTTCAGAACCTGCTCGAGCAACTTCGTGAAGCACGTCGCCATGCACGTACAGGCTGGATGAACGCACAATCTGAGCTCCACGAACAGATGCATGAGATGGAGCGTATGCGCGCAGACTTGTTGCGCGCACGTGTGGCACATGAAGAGGCGGAAGGACGTCAACGCCAGCACCTCCGGCAGCTCAACGGCACCAACGCCGAGGCACGTGAAGAGGCCAACGAAGCACGCACGAAGCTGGCGGAGCTGCTCAATTGCGTGGATGAGTGGGCCATCATTCATCATCATGTGGCACGTGCTCGTCTTCGTGCGGATCAAGTACATCTGGAGAAGATGCAGGAGGCTCAGGCACACGCAGCCTATCGCGTGGAGATGGAGGCAGCGCTTGCACAGGCCAAGGAGATCATCCACGTGAAGAAAACACAACAACAACAACAGCAACGTGATGATGATGATGATGTTGTTGTTGGTGGCTGCACTCGTTGTGCCAAGATGGCTGCACAACTGAGTCAGATGGATGAGCGTCTGAGCACCCTGACGGAAGAAAATAGGCACATGAATGTGGTCTATGAAGTGGGGCAACGAGAACAAGGAGCACGTGATGATGCAGCACTGTTGGAGCAGCAGTTGGTGCTTCTTCGTGTCTTTTCAGGACTTGGGAAAGATTTTGGTGAAGTGGTGCAACAGCGACGTGCGTTGTGGCGCCTTCTTCGTTCCTCATCCACCACCACCAACAACAACAACAACCATCATCATCATCATCATCATTCTCCACTGCTTCGTTGGCGTGCAGCGGTCGTTGCCGTCTTGGCGGTGCATCGTCTTCGGCGTGCGTCTCAGCCAGAATCTCGTGAGGTGGTGGAGCTCCACGCATATCTGCCCATTGTCGGCTGCCCACGTGTACGGCATCGTGTGCGTCTGCCCGCAGAAACGTGCGTGTATCTTCGTGACGGTGTTGTGGCACCACCACAAATGGAGCAACACATGTCCGTGCGTTGGATCAACGCGATGGATTTACAGGATCGCTGGCGGAGTTGTTCTGTTGCGCGCTTCACGATGAAGAATAAGGGCGTTGCTATAACGGCCATGGTGGGATTGATGGAGGAGGCGTTGTTGTGCTCCAGAGATGTGGCACAAACATCATTCTCATCATCATCATCACCCTACACACGTGAGAACAACAACAACAACAACAACAACAGCTCCACGGAGGTCCATCGTGGCAACGGTGCGGAGCTCCTTGCTCGACGTCTTCAGGATGGCCTACACGCACAACTGCGTCAAGCTCATCATCCACGCGTGGAGCTGCTGCGCACACCTCCACGTGTTGGTGTTTTGTTGGCATCATCTCCCACGGCGACGCCACCTCGCCCGCCGAGCTCCATTTCTCCGGCGAGTTTGCGCTCGGAGGTTGCCGACTCACCGCGGAGCGGTGTTGCGCCACCACCACCACCACCACATTTTCATCATCATCCTTCACAACAACATTCATCATCGCAACAAGAACAAGAACAACCGCCACTGTACTCTCACGCCTTTGCCGCAGAGCTGCTCGGTGCCATTGATAACCTCGATCAACGTGTTTCATCGGCACTGCGATGCCGACGTACACCTGTGCGCGTGGCGCAACAACACACACGCTGATGCACGTGGAGGGTGGAAGGTGTTATTGTTGTTGTTGTTGTGATGATGATGTTACGTCATCATCTGTACTACTATACCAACCAATATATACATGAGCTACACTTTTGTTGTGCGTGTCTTGTTGGTCGTTGATGTGTATTCGTGTGTGTGTGTGTGTTCTCGGACTTCCTTCTTTCTCCTCCTTTTGCTGTTGTTGTTGTTGTTGGTGCAGCCTTCGTGCACGTGTTGCTGCACATACGTGAAGATAGAAACACACACACACACAATCATTTAGAAGAAGCTGTTGCTGTTGTTGTTGTTGTTTTCACGATGCGTGGCATCTCATCCTTGTACCTCTTCAGCTGTGAAGAATAGGGCTGCGAGACGAACAGCCGCCTTGTGGAGTTCTTCTGCCGCATGGATACCCTTGACCTCAGCGATATGCTGCGTGCATGCCCAGCACACCTCGATCTCTCCAACAACTATCTCGGTGATGGAGGTGCCGCCGCCTTTGTGCGTGTTCTCACCATGTTGCGTTGGGTGAAGAGCGTTGATCTGCGCGGGGTTGGGGCTGGCGCACGCACCATCCGCGCACTCTGCGACCTCCTCGCCGTTGAGACGCCCGTTGCCGCGGGAAAGGCCTACACCACCACACATGACGTAGATGGCTCCTCCACCGTCGTACTTCCATGTGTGGGGCTCACGCACGTTGACCTACGTCAGAATGATGTCTTCGCCATGTCTGCGCGCAAGCTGCTCACCGCGTTGCGCCATCGCCGCCATCGTCTCGCCATCTTCCTGGCCGCCACACCGCATGTTGCCGTGCCAACCATGGAGGTTGAGCTGGACTGGGATGAGCTGCCGCCAACAACGGCCGATGCGCTGCGCGAGCTCAACGCACAGGGAGCCGATCAGCACGAACGTGTGGCGGCGGCAACGGAGCGCGAGAAGGCGGAGGAGCGTCTGCGCATCTTTTGCAGCACGGATGATGCGCAACAGCCGCTCGGCCAACACGTTATGTACCGCATTCCAGAACGTTTGCCCACAACGGCTCAAGATGATGGCGGTGATGGCGCAACAACCACAACAACAACATCATCATCACCATCAGCACCATCGTACTTTTACGACGTTGACGATCCATCGATGGTGCGTTTGGTGCGAGACATGAATAACCACATGGAGAGCTATCTTGCCGCCTACCGCTGCTTCACCGCCATGGACGAAGATGATGAAAATGATGCACCACGTACATCATCATCATCATCACGAACCTTTGGCAATCGTGCAGCTGCACAAGTGTGCGTGGAGCTCGGCGCCGATACCCTCAACTTCCTCGGCCACACCAACGCCGCGGTGTGGTACGCCTGTGCTGACCGCACCTCTGTCCTTGACGATGCGCGTTTTGGCCCGTTGATGTTGCGCGAGCATCCATCCATCACACGTACACGCTACCGTCGCAAGATGGAGGTGTTGGCCAACATCCACGCACTCCTCCGTGGCTTCTACGCCAATCCTTTTTTGGAAGAAGAGGTCATGGCGCAGCGTGGCGCCATTCTCGGCGGGTATCTCCGCACGCTGAAGGAAAAATACTACGAGAGCTCCGCGCGTGAGAAGATGATGCGCGAGGAAGTGTGCTCGCGCTTGCGTGAGTTGGATGCAGAGCTGGCAGAGATGGATGCCGAGACGGCTGAGGTGGAAGTGGGCTACGATGGCTCCCGGGCGATGCGCGAGCGACGAGCAACGCTCATGAGCACCGCCACGGACCTTCGCCGACGCATGAAGGAGGTCTCTGCGGGAGCTCTCGTAGTGGATGAGGAGGAGGAACAACGTCTGGAGGTGATGGCCTCGCTCTATCACCGCATCGTGAGTGCGTTGGTCTCGCGTCGCATGGATGATTTGCCATCCATGAAGCATTTTGAGCATCGCTTGCGTGTGTTGCGGACATGGATGATTGCGGAACTCTTTGATGGCACGAGCGTGGAGGATCTCGAGGCACGTCAACGGCGGTTGCGGGCGGAGGCGATGTATCTGGTGCTTCCCTCGCAGCGCTACGCCGCACCACTGGGACGTGGTGAGTTCAGAACCAACAACAACAACAACAACAACACGTCATCATCTGTAGCTGGTGAAGCCATCTCATCTCCATGTACGGCATCTACCTCACCCTATCGGCGTGTTCTCCCGCTGTGGTGCGCCAAGATGAAGTACGTCCTCCTCAACGCACCTGAAGAGGTGAGCACGTGGAACAGCCACTACGCTGGCAAGGCCACGCCATCACCCTTCCGCATCGATTCGCACGAACCGCTCAAGAGCAACAACACCAACAACAACACGAAGATGATGGTGGATGAACCTCATGAAGCTGCAACAACAACAACAACACCTGGTGCGGCATGTACGTGCCAGCACCAACATGATGTGCGGCCACACGCACATCCACGGCCAAATGGTGAGCCACCTTTTCTCTACCACCCGCTGCCACGTCCGTGTGCGTCGTGTTGTCATGCCGCCATCGCCAACTTGCCGGAGATGTTGCGTGATGTGCATCTCCACGCACGTCTCGACGCCACCTCGCAGATGCGTGAGGCACTTCCGATGGAGGTGAAGCTGTTCTTGTTGGATATGATGGTACGTCGCCGAAGCTCCAGCAGCTACATCCCGTGCATGTTTAGCTCCGTGGATGGCACACAGCTGGAGGTGGTGCAAACCTGTGAGGCCAACACGTACAAGAAAACAACAGCAACAACGCAAGAAGGTGCAAATGATGATGATAATGATGAGGATGAGGATGCATCATCATCATCATCCTGCATCAGTGCCACGGGAGGCCATGCCTACCCGCACACATCTCTTCATCCCACATCACCTCTCCTGAGTGTGTTGGATGTGTTGGCCTGCGTGGATGGACGACGCAAACAACTTGTGCGTGTTGTATCAGCCTTTGAGGAGTGGTACCGCTTGCGCATGGTTGAATCCTTTGATGTCTCGGACCCGCACTTTGTGCCACGCCCAAGTGCGTTCATGTGTGGCGGTGCGGAAGATGATGATGCTGATGAAGATGGTGTGGGCGGCACACATGACGTGGATGCACATCGCAACGAGGAAGAGGTGGTGGCAGTACAGTCATGATGATGATGATGATGATGATGTAGAGTAGAATTCCTCTTCAAGACGAAGATGGAAGTGTGTCGGGCACGATGATGTTGGTGATGCTGATCATCTCACCCAACATCATGTACCACAACAACAACAACAACTGAAGGCGTGGCTCTGATATTCTGTGTAGGATGATGATGATGATGATGATGGCTGACCTCATCTTCTTCTTCTTTTCGATGTAGCGCGTGCCACCTTCACATAGAGACGATGCGTTGGTGGTGGAGGAACTCATCCACGTCAGCGGCACCCGCAGGCCACTCTCATGAAGATGAGCTCCACGAGGCCAACAACATCATCAACGCCCTCTTTTCGCCCGCGCACGCACCGCTGACATCATCAACGGCAGCACGCGATGAACCACCGCAGAAGCAGCAGATCAGCATACCTCATCCACCTACACCATCACCAACAACAACAACAAATACAACTGTAGTAGCAGCACCATCATCATCATCGTCACCCGCACTTCAACGTCTTCCGCCCTGCCCCATTCAGGGCTTCTCCGTTGATCCCAGCGCTGGCCTACGTGATGATGATGCTCAGCCCAGCCCACACGTGCTCACTGGCAAAGAGGTGCGGCAGCTCATCGCGCGTGTGTCCGTCGTGGAGCAAGAAACAGCGCGGGATCTGGATGCAGAGATTGATGGTGAGATGGGTGTACGTCAACGCCATGGCCTCGAGCTCGCACTGAATCCATGTTTGTGGGCCGGTGGCATATACTGCGCCGTCGTAAAACCTCTGCGCCACTTTCACAACGCCACACCACGCGCCTCCATCATCTTCTCCTCGCGCATCTTGTCGCGCATGTGCCACACAGACGCCATGACAGCTCATCAACGTGAGGTCTTCGCACGCCGTCATCGTACGTGGCTCATGGCCACCAATCCGCGTGTGTGTGGCAACGCTGCCGCTGGTGCGTTGATGTTGTTGGTGGCGGCGGTATCTCGCCCAGATGGGCAGTCCATGAGCAACGCCCCCGACATTCGCCATGGGCATGAAGTGAAGGCGCTTCAACAGCACACGGAGCAGAGTCTGCGGTGGCTGTGGTACATTTATCATCATCATCCCGCCTACGCAGAGGACCGGGCGCGGCACGCATCATCGCTGCGTCCGGTGCAGATGTGATGATGGCATCCCTCACTCACTCACACACGCAACAACAACATTTGCACTCTGTGCTATTGATGGCACATACATACACACAATCAAACTTCATTCAGGTATACATGTACATCTTCACTCTTCTTCTTCTTCTTCTTCGTTGTTGTTGTTGTTTGTTGTAGCGAGGGCTGTTTAGCAGCTCTCCTTCCACGCACACACACACATTTGCGTTCGCCTCGGTTTTTACGTTGGAAGAGAGAGGCCCTTCTACTTCGTCTTCTTCTTCTTCACTCGCGATCAAGATTCATCACGTACGTACATACGCCACACACACACACGTACACACGTACACGTACCATCATTGACTCCATCTCACACCATCGTCTCACAGGACAACACACGATAGCTCATTTGCCTACATCCACCTACACACACGTACACGCACACACAGGTGTGTTCGTGATTCTTCTCACGCTCCTCGTGTTGGTGGCTCTTCATTCTGCCTGTTGCTTGGCTGTTTGTTGGTTTCGTTTTCTTGTTTTCTCTCTTTTTTTTTCCAGCCCACCGCGTAGACCACCTCTCCCAACAACGACAACGACAACAACAACACTCTTCGATCATCGTTCCGTCGTGTTGTTGTTGTTGTTCTTGTTTGTTGTTGTTGCTGTTGTTGTAACTGGCCAGCACTCACACACGTTGCAGAAAAAGGAGGAAGGACCGACGTTGTACCGTTGCTACGCAGTAGCACACGCACCCTCTCCAAGCATCTTTTTTTCTTCTATCCCCATCTCAACACACGTCTTAACGCATTGACTCAACCTACTCACACGCACATACATTGTAGTTGTACGTGTTGTTGTTGTTGTTGTTGTTGTACGATGAGTGTTCCGCCCGTCATTGTTGTGGCCCTCTGCGGCAGCACACGCAAACACGAGCAATCCTTCGACGCACTAAAGCTCGCTGCGAAGGTCCTCGCCGCATCGCACCCACTTCCCCCCATCTTCTGCAACAACCAACTCATTGGCGCCACAAACACCACCACCACAAACAACATCCATAACAACAACTCACGAGGTGTTTCACCAACCGCATCACCTCCACGCTCACCCCGTGAGGCCACGGAGCAGGACATCCTCGCAAACGTTCGTTTTCACTTCGTGCATCTCTCCTGGTCAGCCAAGGGTGGCGGTGATGATGATACGGATGATGGTGATGATGATCAACGTCTGCAGCTCTTTGCCCCGCCCAACGTGGATGGCGTCGCGGAGGACCGCCGCGAGGAGCTCCTCCTCGATCAGGAATTCAGCGGTGCGACGTACGTGAGCAGCAACTCACTCTCCCACCACGTCAGTGGTGGTACGGAGGTTGATGCGGCTGATGTAGATGTCCTCCTGCACAAGACAACCACCTTTGGCTCACTGCGCGCCACACGTGCCGTGGCACGTTGGGTGGCGGCGGTGCAGGAAGAACGTGCGGCGATGCATCGTCCGCCGCTTGTTGTTGTTGATCCGCTCGAGAAGGTTGAGCAGCTCGCGGAGCGGCAGAGATTGTACGCCATGCTCGATGCACCGAGCCGCATCAGCGAGGCGGCCAGCGTCGCTGTGGTGCCGCGCACCTTTTCATGGTGCCGAAGTGGTGATAGCTATGGCGATCATACGGCACACGAAGATGATGATGATGATGATGATGATGTTAATGGCCATCATCATCATGATCAGCATGCAGAATCTTCCTCACCACTGCTGCCCTCCATGTCTTCAACCATGAAGCTCGTAACAACGTCGGGTGAAGAAGAACGATGTGCCGCACACGTCACCAACAACAACGCAGCCACCACCTCCTCATCCTCATCCGCACCTGCTCCCGATGCGGCTGAATCTTTTTGGATCATCAAGCCTGACGAGAGTAGTGGGCCCCGCTTCACGCATCATCTCGTTGCGTGGCTCGCGACGGGTGGACGTGGTGCCGCGCCTCTCCACGTACCTCCGCACGTGATCGCCTCACTCCCCGCCGAGGCTGAGCGCTTCATTGTGCAGGAGTTCTACGCCGCGGCACTTCCCGTCATCTTGAAGGTGTACTGCGTTGGCGGGCACACGGTGGTGAAGCCAAAGCTCACGCTGCCGCTCTTGGCGCGCTTGGCTGAGCACGCCGAACGCTCGGAGCCCTTCTTCTTTGATTCGCAAGATAAGAACATCTTCTCATCTGCCCCACCACCACCACCCCCACCACGCCCATCATCCTCGTCGCGAGTAGATGATGTTGATGATGACGGCAGCAATAAGAAGAGGTGTGGCACACACGTTGATGTGATGAAGTGCTGGCTGAACTTCCTCGCGGATGGATCGCCCGCACACCAAACCATGATGGCCTGCGCCGATGAGCTCAGCTCCGCGGTGGAGCTCACCTTGTACGGCTTCGATGTCTTGTTGCTGCCACGCCACCTCGCGCGGGCACATCAACGGCGGCGTTTTCCGCGCGGCATGGGCTACGACGGTGCAGCCATGGCCATGGCTGAGGCCGTTGAGCTCACAACATGGAGCAGCGAGGGCTTCAGCTCCGCCGCTGGCGGATGGTCGGCCATCTTTGATGAAACGGGCAACCCAACCGCGCTCTTGCAAGGTTGTGTGCCGGTAGTCGTTGACGTGAACTACTTCCCGGGCTATCAAGGTATGCCCGAGGCAAGCCAACACCTACTCAAGTACATGGTGAGCAAGTGCTCGGAGGCGGCGATGGCGTGTGAGTGATGATGGTGATGATGATGATGGTGATGATGATAATGATGGTTGAGCTGAACGAGTTGCTCGTGGAAGCATCCCCAGTTGTTTCTTTGCCATGTTTGGTGTGTTGGTGTAGTAAACGTCGTTGATGGTTGCTTCATGTTGGTTGGACGAGTAGTGAGTAGGGGTGTACTGCTGCTGCTTGTGTTGTACATGACGACTCTCGTACGAAATTATCTCTGATTCTTTTTTTTTTCTTCTTTTTTTTTGTGTTTTGTTGTTTTCTTCATTTATTTGGTTGATGTGCGGGATGACGCTTTGAATTCCATGTGTTGGGTGTGTGGAGGATTAACATCATCATCGTGTACGCGTACGGATGATGATGATGATGATGAGGATCTCCTCTTCACACACCAATGATGGCTGGTGCTTGTGTGCGTGTGTCGTTGGCTGATGTTTGTGTGCCTGTGTTGTTGGTGTTGCCTGGTTTCTGGTGTGTGTTGGATTGGGTAGAGGACGCGGCACGCTCCACGCACACACACACACACACAACAATAACAATAACAACAACAACGTATTGATGGTTCGTGTGTGTGCGTGTGTCACGATGCTCCTCCTCTCCCACGACCTCCAGCTCCGTGTGTGCGGGTAAGATGATGACGTATATAACCATATTGCATGCAAGTAGATGCTGTGTGATGGACGCATGTTGTTGTTGTTGTTGTTGCTGATGATGATGATCATGATCATAATAAATGTTGGCAGCTACGTATGGGTTGGGTTGGTGGGTGTTCTCCGCAGCAACTTCGCACCTCCATCCAGCCCACATGTGCTCGAACCATGTCTTTAGGCGCCTCACGCGCTGATGTTTTGTGTGATGGAGGAGGAGGGAAGAATACATGTACGTCGTTGGCCGCAACACACACACGTACACACACACACACGTACACCTTCATCTCCCAGATCCTCTCCAACTCCATCATCAGTCTGTGGTAAACTCTTGTGTGTTTTCCAAAAAAAAAAAAAACTTTGAACGCTAAAAAAAAAAACACAAACAACGACGAATCATGTTCATCACTCATCTTCATGCAGGACACATCCCATCACCAATAATCTCACCCTACATCTTCACATTCATTTGTGTGCGTACGCACGTATATCATCATCATCATCAACGGTCCTACTTTTCTGATTCTCCTTCTTTCTGTAAAGCGCTGGCCAGTACGAGTGCCTTTTGGTGCTGAAGCAATCAAGCACGGCCCAACATAGAACCAACACACACACACATATATATACATCGCAACACACGCACGCACACTCACACACGCAACGCTTCGTGTTTGGTGCATGTGTGCAGAAGGATGATGAAGATGGATGGGGTAGCAACACGGGCAGAGGATGCACGCATCCTGCCACCTGTGCTTCACTCCAGCTCAGAGGAGGAGGAGGAGTTGTTGAGTGGCCGAAGACGTGGCCGCCGCCCCATCAACGCCACGGGAAACCCGCTCGAGGCAGATGAAAACGCTTCCGCGGATGAGGATGAAGATGGTGACGAAGATGAAGATGAGATGATCATCATTCATGGAGATGCAGCGGCAGCAGCAGAGGTAGTCTTGGGTGCTGCGGCACAACCAAGCACCACACTTGTTGGTGATGGCGGTGCTGCGTCTGCCACGCGTGGTATTCTGCGACGCCAAGGAGGCTCATCCAGTCTTGCTCCACCCACGCCACCACCGCCGCCACCACCACAGGTACTCAGGGCTGATGATGATGGCATGAAGAAGATGACATCCTTGGAACAACACATCATCTCCACGAGCGACTACAGCGACCGCCAACGTTTGCTCTATCACATAACTTATCTCAGCACACAACTACAACGGGCGCAGCTGCAGATTCAGCACATGGAGCGGGTGATGGTGGTGGCCAAGACAAAGTTGGTGTCGGAGCCCCCCACCATGGATGATGCCTCCTCCGCCAGCAACCACAACAACAGCACCAACAAGAAGAATCATGATGATGTTGAGGATCCTCTTCATGATGAGAATGATCATGGCACCGTGGTGCTACGACTCAGTGCCAACAGCGCTGCAGCTGCCCTTCTTGCCGCTCAGACGGAGGAGGAGATGCATCAACGCCTCCTCACCACAGCTGAGCGCTTTGACCCGCTCCTCGCGCAGGACCACATCAACCGTTTAGACGATGCCCTCGCACAGGTTGGCCTCCTGCGTGAAGTGGAGCTGCAGCGTTTGCAGCAAGCAGAGGCTGAGCTCACCAACCTCCGCCACGAACGCAATGAGGCGGTGGAGCAGGTTGATGTGCTGCAGCGTCGTCTGGAGGAGCTTCAACATGCTCATCACCAACAGGGAGAGGCCTACGCAACGTCGCGCCACGAGGTGGAGCGGCTGCGTCGCGAGGAGCTCAAGCTGAACCGGCAGTTGGTTGGTCTACGTGAGCTGCACGGAGATGGAGATGGCGGCCGCATCCTTCTTTCCTCCGCACTCCCTCCAACCGGCACACAACAACAACAGCATCATCATCATCGACGCACAGATTATGATGGGGAGGTGGTTGCACTCGTGGAGGCTGAGGCGGTGGCAAGGCAGAGCATCTGCCAAGAACAGTTTTGGCAGCCAATGATCATCGCCTTTGATGCGGGGCTGACGTGGCTCACGGATCTCCAGCAGCTCCACGCGACACGCACCGTGATGGAGGCGCAGATGATGTTGGCGGGTCAAGCACAACAACAAGCACGCCAACAACATCATCCTTCTGGAGGTTTAGTCTCATTGAATGATGATGATGTAGCAGCCGTGGTGGATCCTGCCCCATCTGATGCCGACCTCCTTCTTCTCACACACCAGCAATCGGAGCTCCAACAACTTCGTGGCAGGCTACATATCATGAACGAGCGTTTGCGCATGGGCCGTGTGGAGGCAGAGCGGATGCGCTTCCTCCTTGACGGGGAGCAACGCCGGAGTGAGATGTTGGCCGCTGAGCACAGCACACAGCTGAAGCGGGCCTACGAAGAGCTCCTGCAGGAGCGGCAGATTGTGATGGACTGCTTGCAACGAGAGATGCAAGCACGGGTGGAGGAGGCCTTCGCGGATGGGCGGCGCTTTGAACGTGAGAGGCACCATCAACGTCATCGCGTTGAGGCAACGTCGTCGTCGTCGCACGCGGAGGAGGTGCAGCCGGCTGCATCGCATCGTGGAGCATCACGCGATCAACGCCATGCTGGTACGCGGAAAGGAGGCTTACGGTAGGGCGGATGCAGATGCCTCTCTCACACAAAACACACACACACACACACACACATGTGCTGGATGTTGTTTCATGCTGGATGTCCTTGTGCCACGACCAAGAACTACACCATCGTCTTCATCTTCATCTTTATCTTCTGTCATATCATCACATTCTTCTCAAGCTTGTTCGTGTAGGCAAGCCCCCCATATACTAACACACACACACACACCAACACCAACGACGTTGTTGTGTTGTCTGTCGTTGTGAGTGATGAATTTAGCAACGAGGCGGGGCAGCCGCCGCTCCGATGGCAAAAACACGCCGGGCGGTTTGGGCGCCCCCGCCCCGCCACCCCGCCCGCGCGGCGATGTCGTCGCGGCCACCTTCGCCAACACGGAGCTCAGCACCGCCAAAGCTACCTTGAAGCTGTACCACACCAAGTTTCTGGAGAGTGATCAGGAGAATGGTGTGCTGCGTGATGCGCTGGAACATCAACAGGAGGATGCGCTGCAGGTCATCAAGAAGCTGGAGATGTTGTTGGAGGAGGAGCGGGAGGAAGGCACACGCTACCGCGCTGAGGTGGCCAAGGTGCTCGCAAGCCATCGTGAGGAGATGGAGGACCGGCAGCACAAGTACACCGAGATCATTGCCGCACGTGATCAGCAAATCGCGGATTATGCAGATATTGCGGCTCGCTTGCAGGATGACCTCCGCCAGGCCGCCCGACATGTGCAGCAGCGCCAGGAGCATGTGATGGAGCTCAAGCAGCTCCACGACCAGCTGGAGGAGATGGCGGCGGTTCAGGAGAAGGAGCTCGCCGCCCTCCGCTTTCAGACGGTGGATGGCAAAATGAAGTTGGTGGCCCTTGAAAAGACCATGCGCGAAGGCTTTCAAAAGATGGTGGAGTCTGAGTCGGTGCGGCTGCTCGAGACGCGCCACAAGACGTTGCTGGAGCACAACAAAATCTTGGAAGAAGAAAAAGTGGGCATGGCCCACGACATCAACGACCTCATGCAGCTCACCAACGTCATCAACTCGGAGCGCACCGTGATGAAGCGCCGTGCCGACCTCCACATGCGTGCCCACGAGGAGGTACTCCGCCACACGGTGAGCCGCAACCGCCAGAGCCGTGAGACGGAGGTGAAGGTACAGCGACTGGAGGCCAAGGTGCGCGCACTCCTCAAGGAGCAGCAAAGCATTCGGGACGACCTGGCCAAGAAGTACGAAGGGCGGCAGCAGGAGTTGGAGGCTGAGCTCATGTCCACGCGGGCGGCCCTCCACTCCCACCGCCACGACCTGCGTCAGATGCGCAAGCTCGCCGCAACCGTTGTGGGCCAACGCACCGCCCTGGAGGAGTTCTTCTACGTAGCCCTCAAGGACTGCTGCCGGTACCGGGCCGGGATGAACGCCACCATGGCCACCACCACCACCACGACCATCATCCCCTCCAACAATGGCTCGCCCTCACGCAGCCCAGGTCACCCCGCAGACACCCTTCCCCCACTCAAGGCCAGCAGCAGCGGGCGAGGGCCCTTCCTGACGCAGGTGGACGTCGCACTGGATGATACCCAGCCAAGCGCAACGTCAGCATCCATGATGCCCGCAGACGTGGCACAGTCGAGCAAGCCACCACCCCCCTTGGCCGAGGGGGTTGCCTTTGACGAACTCACGTGGCCCGACAAGGAGAAGGTGATCAAGTCGCTCCTCTTCTTCATCAACTCCACCTTCTACTGCGACGTGCCCACGGATCAGCTTCCAGACGGCGGGCCGGAGGACGATGACGAGGAGGAGAACTGAAGGGGAACCCCACGATGCCACAGCGCTGCGGGCGGGGTTCCATGTACAAAACCGCACGGGACGCAACCACCCAAAGGGTGATGGCCGAACCACAACACAGAACTGGCATTTTAACTGAGCACATCCCATGCCCAAACGCATGCTGCCCCCACCCCGAAGTATGAAAACCCCCCTCCCTCACCCCCATCTTAGCGAACCTCCGGCCGATTCGGCCCATGGGTAAAGGAAAACAAGGTGTAAAAAAAAAAGCTCCTCCCGTTGGATTCGAACCAACGACCTGTAGGTTAACAGCCTAACGCGCTGCCGACTGCGCCAGGGAGGATCTGCTTGCTGGAGCAAAAACCTAGACATCAGTATTTCCCCCCCCCCGCCCCACACGCGAAACCTGGC
Source organism: Jaenimonas drosophilae (assembly GCA_030849065.1). Lineage (NCBI taxonomy): Eukaryota > Euglenozoa > Kinetoplastea > Trypanosomatida > Trypanosomatidae > Jaenimonas > Jaenimonas drosophilae. The sequence goes on from JASAON010001562.1 coordinate 26,385, forward strand.
GGGGGGAAATGGGGCCTTCGTGGTGCCGCCAGGCCCCCCGGCGTGCAGCCGGACGCGATGCCAATTCCAAGTTCATCACCCCTATCTCCCAACTTGCTTTTCTTAGCATATAGAATCCACAATGGCATCTGTCATCCTAGCTGGAGTACTTGCGGGCAGCGGTGTGTACTACATTTCACGCATTGCACCGAGGATTGGAAAGCGAGTGGCAATGGCCCGAGGCGGATCCGCCTTAGCGAATTCCGCCAACCAACCCTACCACAAGTTTGAGTACGGGTTTCAGCCAAGCATGAACGAGCGAGAAGCATTGTTGCTTCTTGGGTTTCCAGAGAGCACAGCGACGGCAGTGTTCAAGCGTCCCAGCGAAGATGCTGTGAGAACCCGATACCGCTCTCTTATCAAAGAACTACACAGTGACGTGAAAGGAACACCCTATATTGCGACAAAGCTCAATCAGGCAAAGGACATCCTAATTAAGTGAGCCCTTTTCCTTTGAAACTTACTCCAAAATTGATGTGAGGTCTTGTACTTGCTTGAGGTTTCTGATGGTGCGTTATTCTCGGTGGGACCGATGTCCTCGCGATCAAATTTTCACTGGGCTTTTCAATTTCAACAGATGGAACATAGCAGCGCACTTCTAGGTATCGCGTCACAATTGGATGACGCGCTTCAAGTCAGTGCAACGTCGTTGCGCGTGTTATTACTGTCGCACAAGTACGCCCCGTTTCGTTGTGCATTCTCAATGGTCAAGTCGCTTCCCATGGGACCACCAGTTATTATCGAGTGCTTTGCTGGTGGACAGAATGAAGGGAAGATCCCGCCCGAATTCTGCTTGACTGTAGAAGTGCATCACAAAGAGCTAAGGTTAGTTGCGAGCTCATTCTTCGTCGACTCTCGTGTCGACGCGGAGTACTTGCAATCAGTTAGCTCAGGGAGCCCCGTCACTGAAAGTCATCAAAATGTTCTCCTTGGAAGTTCAATGATAAGGTCACTTCCCATGTGTGTCGCAACTCTTTTGCTGCTGATTATACCGGCGCACAGTGGGTTGTGGAATAGAAGACGTGAAGTTGTTCAGAGGTTGCCACTGGAGAACTCTGTGTCCACTTTGGAAGCAATGCTGAAGGAACTGTTGCTGACAGATCTACTGCTGTCTTTCTTCCACAAGCTTGAGGAGGTGTGGCAGTATCGCGGATGGATGATCCGACAGCTGATCATGAGAGGATACCTTTCCATTGATGAAGACAGCAATACCATCCAGAGAAATACCTTTCGCGAATATGACAACGAGGTGTTTCTTTTCGCTGTCGACCAGCACTTCATGAATTACAATGCGTGGGAGTTTCGGCGAAAGCTATTTGTGTCTCTTGATTATGGTGCGATGTTTGAAATGGATGGTCGTGATAAGGAATCCGTGTTGGTATGTGGATTCACTCAGCGCCACAACGGAGATGGCTCCGCAGCATCGTACCTTCTATTTTTGTTGCACTACCATTGGAAGTCGTTCATCAAGAATCGCAGGGTGAATGAAAACACACCTCCCACTTCTCGTCCCTACGTCGTAACTCTGTGGCGTTGCCTCATGTCGTTGTCGCAGAACGAACTGCGTGGACATTATGACAAGGGTCATGAGAGTATGTGGTACTTGAGGTTGGGGTTGATTGCCTTTGCGCTTTCTGCTGAACGCAATGAAGTCAGTCTGGGCTTCTCATGGAGCCTAATGGATGAGCTTGCATTTGTATCTTTGTTTGCAGATGGGACTTCACCTGAAGAGTATCTCCTCTCGCCAGTAAGTAGTGTACCTAATGTCGCTATAGCCGAATGCGGTGGATCGGCAGCTTGGTCTTCGTTCTTGGCTGCTAGGTACGGTGTGCAACTGCTCCGCTTGGTGTTGAACTCGTAATGGTGTCTCCTTTGAAAGGAATGTGCAAATATGAGAAGGGTGACTGTGCAGCCATAAGGAATGCAGAAAATTGTTTCGCTAAGCTCCCTCACCAGTGTCTATCCTTCCCTCTACTATCTCTCCCTCATTTCCTATAACCATCATAAGCTTCATATACTCAAATGGCGCAACTCGTCGATCCCTATGTTTTGCGTGCGGACGCCCGCGTACACACAGCTGATATCAGGTTTGTGAGCTCCACGCCGAACGGTTGTGTCCTAACTGCATCCCGAGATGCGACAGCTCAGCTGAGCTGCCTTCCTGAGAAAGGCGTAGATACGGTGACACCGTCCCTGACATTCGTTGGGCACCAAGCGTTTGTGAATTTTGCGATATTTCATCCTGGAGTTGAGCTTCTCGGGGGTCTTCCATGTCTGGTAACGGGGTCCAACGATACTCATGTGGCTCTGTGGGATTTACAAACATCCGCTGTGGAAGCCATTCTTGACGGCCACACACACGGCGTCTGTTGCGGAATTGTCGTTCATGGCTGCCCGTCAAACGACGGCGACATCATTACGGGTGACTGGGGAGGCAAATGTATCGTGTTTTCAGGGAAAAGCGGACGACCACAGCTTCTGTATGAACAGCACGCAACAGCAGTTCGCGGTATTGCGCAGTTACCGGGAACGACAAGTGTGGTCACTTGCTCTGGAGACAAAACGATTCATCTATGGGACATAGTGTCCGGCGCAACAAAGAAAGTTTTCAAGGGCCACGAGGATGTTGTTCAATGTATCTGCGCAATCGACTCGTCGAATTTTGCAACCTCTGGCAATGACTGCTCCATTCGTATCTGGGCAGTGGATAGGGATGTCGCCTGTTGCGTTCTTCAGGGTCATGATTCACTCGTTTATAGTCTTGCCTGGAATCCTGCCACTCGAGAGCTGCTTTCTGCATCGGAGGACCGTTCTGCGAAAGTCTGGGGCCATAGTGCGGGAACCTCACACATGGGATTGATTCAGTCAATCTCACATCCTTGTGTTGTTTGGGGAGTCTCGGTACTGGAAGGTGGGGAAATCGCAACTGCAGGTTCTGATGGTTTTGTGAGAATTTGGACGCGCGACGGTGACTGCGCGGCATCTCCCGATAAACTTGAAGCGCTTGAGGCAGCAATATCATCTCAGAGCATTGACATCAAAACAACTGGAGGATTGGATATATCGTCGATGATATCGGTTGATGAAATCCACCTAAAACGGGGAAGTGTTGTTGGGGAAAAACTCTTTGCCAAGAACGATGCGGGTGCAGTTGAAGTATTCTTTTGGGATGGATCACGATGGGAAAAGGTTGGAACTGTTGTGTCTGGTCCAGGACAACAGCCATACACTGGGCAAGCACTTCCTCGGGAAAAGCATCACTATCAAGGTAAGGAGTACGACTACCTGTTTTCAGTGGATGTTGAGGGAAAGCCACTGAAATTGCCATACAATGCAGGAGACAGTGTGTTTGAGGCTGCGCAGCGCTTCATTGATGATCACCAAGGCATTGTCACGCAAGATAGCAAAGAAGAGATTCAGCAGTTCATAATGAAGAACATTGATCCTCAGGATGTGAACAGAATCCCTGGACTTCAGGGTGCCTCCTCTATGGACCAACCGCCCAGGAAAACTCCACACTACGAAGAACGAGTCGCACAAATTGTCGCCCCTTGGGATACGCACAGCTTCTTTGATTCATTCAATGCGGATGGCGCACAGCGAAAAGTGTCCGAGCTTTTGCTCGGATGCCCCGAAGCATCCAAGGTCGCTACTGTTATGGGTGATGTCGCAAGGTGCGTTAGCGGTGGTGAGTGTGAGCAGGTAATTCACGCCCTACGAACTCTCTTTGATGCTTTGCCCCTAGGTTCACGATTCCCTGCGCTGGATGCCTTTCGCTACTGTCTCTCTCGACCCAACCCGCGAATGGATCGACTAGTGCTTGCTTTCGTGGCAGCCAAGCTTACAGCTGGGTCTCTCCAAGGGGATTCTGAGTATTTGACAGCTCTTCGCCTCGGATCAAATCTGTTTGCATCACTATCAGAAACTCGTCCGACGTCACTATCCTCTGAAGAATGTGCTTCGCTACTTTTTCTTGCGAAGCAACTTCCCTCCTCAGTGATTCGTTCACCAAAAGCCACAGTGAAGAGCTCCATTGATGCCCTTATGCGCAATGTGGTGGTGTTTGTTCGATCTCAGGCCTGTCGAGCTGATCTGGTTGACTTCCTCGCTTCTCTCAGTTGCAGTGTCATCGCTCTGAGTAGTCAGCTTCTTGTTATGGAGCCGGCTGGGTCGAGCTTAACACCCACAGTTCTCCGAACACTTCTGACGCTTTACTCAGTAGCTGCCAACGCACCTTGGAAGGAAGGAGTCATCAGTGATGGGAGGAAGCTGCTTCTGTTCTCCCTCCGGGCAATCCAAAGTGGTGTGGTTGAAGACATCCAAGGTGTGGCAACGGCAATTATTGATGCACTGGCGTAGCGAAAGAAGCTATTGTTGTTTCTCAGATATCAATCTAACTCATTGAAAGGGTAAGCGTATGTTACCATGGTGCGGCTCGTCATTGTTCAATGAACATCTCTCTCTCACACACTCACACTCCGTTTCTCTCTTTTTCTCTTGTCTGTGTGTAGTTAGGACTCAACAGGAGCAGAGGAACCTTGGTGGTGCATTGGTGTGTGTGTCCCCTTCGTTGGCTTTGATTATCTCCTTGTAGGTAGCTCATCGTTACCGTGCTGAGTGCCATTGACAATCTTGGCAAGCACGCACGCATTTGGCAGATCGGAAGTGGAGAGGAGTTTTTTTTTTTTTAGGCTATCTCCCTCTAAATCCTCTTTGGTCGATTGCTTCATTTGGATCTTTCTCACGCGTAAGCTGAGATCTGTGAATCACCATAGGAAGAGACAGGACTCGAGAACGTGTAGTGTTTTCTCCCACCCGGCAACCAAATCATTCGTAAACGCCAGGGAGGTCTTGTTGCGCCACCGTTCCGCGTCTCTATCAGCATCTCACCCCCTCCTCCATTCTCTCACTATCTGAGAGGTCACCGCTTTTCTCTCTCGCCGCGCTCAGTGCACTCCAAATATTTCAGAGCCAACACATACATACACATTGTGAGGGTATTATCTACTGGTGTGTGTTTTGATTTCGTTCGATTGCTTTCTTTTGCTTTTCGGTGTAAACTACTCGTAACCACCGCACTGTTTATTTCTCTTTTGTCGTTTGTTGTTCTTTCCTGTAGCTATCATCGGTATCCCCCTCACTCCTTCTTTTGTTCCTGCTAACAAGCCCGTACCTCAATTCCCCTTCTTGCTCACTCTCAGAGCTGCCGCCTTGACAGCCTACAATCACAATTGTCGTTGGTGTTTGTTGCGTATCTGCCGGACATATTCTTCCGTGATTGGAGATTGGGCAGTGACGCGCAAACATACCCGCACATTGTTGTATCTGACCTGATCCATACACTCAGATTGCGGATTCTGGGTGAAGGTGGAGATCTCTCAATCGCCCATCGCTGTCTGTATCTTGTGGGAATTGCTGGCTCGTCAAATAAAAAGAAAACAAAAGTCTTGGTTCTATCATCGTTCGTGTGTCTGTCTTTGTGTTTCTACCCTAGACCCCACCTTTGCCGCCGCCACGGGAATCGACGTTGTCAGGGCAACTGCAGGGAACGGTGCTGAGGGTCCCATCATCATCATCCATCCTCATCTCACTTCGCCGTGATCCCCTTCATTGGCGTGCCTGTGTCCGCGTCTTGTGTTGTTGCGTCGAGCGTGTGCACGTGTGTGTTTCACTTCTTGCGCAATAACTCTTGCCACTTCATCGACGGCGAGTCGTCGCCGATACGCGAGTGGTTCTCAAGGCGGAGTAAGTCTTTCTCACTCTATCTCTTTCTAAAAACACAAACAAACAAAAAAAAACCTTTTTCTGGGCGAACGTTTTGTTCTCTCTTCATCCTTTGGCGCCGCATCTCCTCACTTCATCCTATCCTCCCCCGCATACACACACAATACGCTCTAGGGGACATACGCCTAGTGGCTGGTGCGAGCGCACAGCGTTGGGAAAGAAAGAGAGGGGTGTAATACCAGAACACTTTTGTTTTTTGTCGGCGGTTTGATCTTCATGACGGAGAGCACGCTCCCGCACCCACTCCCCAGTGCGGGGATGGATGGATGTGCCTGCCCACAGCGCATGCAGTCCGTTGCGCTTCTCCTCATTGTTGAGCGTCTGGACCTCTCTCCAGCGGTTTTAGCGGAACTGCAGCGACCCGCAGCAAGTCCCTTGGCCCTGGAGCTCGTCATCAAGCCCTACGTGAACTACTACCACCGCAGCTGCCACAGCAGAATCTACCAAGTGGATGTGGCGGAGAAGGTGGTCCCTTTCGCCCACTTCCCAGCGCGGATGCCTCAGCAGCCCTCCGCTGCCGCCATGCGGCCGCCGCCCTTTGCCACCGAGAGCAGCGAGACCTCGAGTCTGAACCGCCCACCTCATCCACCGCACAACCCGCGTCCGCCCAGCAGTGGTGGCAGCAGCAGCAGCCACAGCAACGCTGAGGCGAGCCGGGTGACGAATGCGAAGCCGCTCCAGACCATCCTCACCCGCCGCACCGCACCAACGGGTGGAGCGATGGATCCGAACATCCTCCCTTTGATGGAGCGCGTGGTTGAGAAGGGCAACAGCTCCTCCATCTCCTCACCCACACAAGGCGGCGGCTCGCAGCGGGTGAATCCAGTACCGCCACACGTGGAAGTGAGCAACCCGCCGGACTTTGCTGGTGGTGGGCATCCACGTCCACCGCCGCTCTCACCGCGGGGCGATTATCTCCACCCGGCTGACGTCTCACGCGCGTCTGCGGACGCGTGGAGCGTTGGTGGCAGCGGAAGCCCGCACCGTTCCATGAACTACAGTGCCTTCTCCCGTTGCGGCGGCGTCGACGGGGGCGGTGGCGGTGGCGGTGGCGGACGTGCGGGTGGTCGAGCAGACCACACCGCAGGTGGTGGAGCACCATCGCGTCTGGCAGCTCTTCCGGGCAGTCATCGGCTTCGTCTCCGCTACCCTGCCCGTGATGATCTAAAAGTTGTGATTGAGGTGCAAATGGGCGTGCGTCTGCGGCTCTTTGCCGATGATTGTGCAGGCTCCAAGCAGTTCCGGTGGCTGGAGCCGGTTGGACCTACCACCACCTCCGCCACCGCACCGCGCAGCCCAACAGCGGCAGCCTCCCCGACGATGGGAGCAGCTGGCCATCTCTGCCCTCTCGAGGATGACTGGCTCTTTCTGGAGCACTTCCCAACCTCCTCCCCTGCCGCGCACCTGCGGCGGCGGTCGGAGCTGTTGAATGGCGATGCTGGGCAGCAGTTCCTGCGCCAGGAAGAGAAGTATGCCATGCTGCTCTCCTACGATGAGGTAGCTCGGCACAAGGTAGTCTCCCGCCACCTCAACCTCGCAGTGGGCTCTGTGCATTGCACGTTGCAGATTCCCTACGTCTCAGACTCTATCCGGGCGGTGCCCAAGCGCAAACGCGCCGGCCACGTACGTGCGGTCCTCCGTCGGCTCCTGCATGACGCCGAACGTCTGGAGGCCATGTACGGATCTGCAGCGGGTAGGAGCTATGCCTCCAACCACGTGAATGATGGGCTCTCTCGATTTGGCAGCCTATCCGCTCAAGGGGTCGCGGTGGGCGTGGATGAGGATCGCGGTGAGGTGGTGGTGGTGGAGGAGCTGCTCCGCCACGGTGACCGCACAGCTCTGCGGGCCTACTTCAGCGAGCTCGTGATGCTGGGCCACTCCGAGCTCAGCCTCTACCGCCTCATGGTGCTCTTCTACCGTCCCAGCTGCTACCAACACCGGGTGGAGCAGCTGCTGCAGCAGGCGTCTGCCTCGGCCGTGGTTAGCGCCTACGCCCTCTGTGAGCGCTACGTGGGGAAGGAGCCGGAGCTGATGCGCGAGCTCAACGTCGTCCTCGGTCCAAGTCCCAGTGCCAGCTCCCCGTACCACCGCCTGCACCGCTACCTCTCTGCCCACCCATCGGTTCGTCTCTCAGACATCTCTGCCACCCTCGCCGAGGCGGCAGCTCCAGATGGCACCCACATTCCTGGCATCACCCACGTGCTGGACCTGCTCGAAGGGGAGCCGGAGTGGTGCTTTGAGCAGCTCTGTGCTCGATTTGGGAGTCAGGAGCCTGCGGCACGTGAGTATCATGTGGCGGTGCCACCACGTCTGGTCCTTTGCGCAGATACGCGGGGCTATCTCTACGAAGCGCTGCCAACCGCTGCGGAGGTGGGCTCCTGCCCTGCCTCCACAGCCCTCACAGCGAGCACCGGCTCGGCCATGATTCTCTTGCGTCTGGATCGTCGTCCAACGGGCGCAGCGGCCCCTCGCTCCACCACCAGCTCCTCCTTCGTTCCTCTGCACAGTCTTGTAACTGGCATTGTTCGGGCCGTGGAGCGGGTGGTGCAGCGCGCGGAGCACCTCCTTCGCACGAGCCCCGCGTGGCGTGAGTGGTATGCCGAGCTACGTCCATCCCTCAGCGGCTTCCGGGCCACCGTCCTCCCAACGTCCCCTGGGAAGGGCCCGGCTGACCGCTCCGTCGTGGATCAGTGCCTGAGTAGGCTCGTGACGGGTGCGGCCGTCTCTCCATGTGTGTTGTTGGCCGGGGTTATTTACCTGGACCGGCTGTGCTTGCGCTGCCCGGCGTTGCTCCTGACGGAGGATACCTGTTTGCTCCTCCTCCTCACCGCGGTTCGTGTGGGGAGCAAGGAGCTGGACCTGCGTTGCATGGAGAGCTCCAAGTTTGCCAGCCTCTTTGGACTGACAGAGCAACAGCTGCACCACATGGAAGGTGTACTCATTAACATGATGCAGCTTGAGCTCTTTGTGTCTGTGGAGGAGTTCGAACTCTACGCCCACAAACTGTGTGGTGATCGCGGAAGTGGCGGCTCACGCGCACTGCCACCATGCCAAGGGGGTAGTGCTTCCCACAGTCATGGGAAGCGGAGCTCTGGCCAACGCGGCTCATCTTCATCGTCCGCCTTCTTCACGGAGGCCGATCGCCATGCCAGCGCCAACGCCGCCAGCCGAATTCCCTTCATGGACAACAACGCAACGCTTAATCCATAACCTCTCCACCCACACGCGTACACACACAAACAAAAACAAAAAAACGGCGAGGTGGGGGAAGCGGGCGAGGAGCGTTTGCTCCATCCGTACTCAACGTTCTTCGCCCAACCTCCGTCCCTCTCACCAGGTTCACGCGTACACACGTGCAGTCCAACCTGAGCCTGAGGAGAACAGCATCCGTCCTGATTCGTTTCTTCTCTTCATCTTCTCTTTTCCCTCCACCTCGACGTTTGATGTATTCTATGATGTTGTTGTTGTTGTTGTTGCTTCCTCCATTTTGTGCCTGCGATAGTGTTTTTTTTTCGTTGTTTTGGGTGAGGTTTCTTCTTTTTTTGTTTTTTTCGTATTGTTTCTCTCTTCGTAGGCGTCGTTATCAATCTGTGCGTGTGCTTGTGTGATTCATCGTTGGATTGGCATGTGCTGCATCTCGCAAAGGTGAGGGGGCTAAGTTGCCCTACGAAACAGTGGCACGAATGCGTCCCATGACGGTTGATTTAACTGGGAAAGGTGTACGGGAGATCTCTTTTTTTTTGGTATCTTTTTGGGGGAAGAAGCACACAAAAAAAAAAAACACATTCGTGGAACGGTCCTTGAGGAGAATGTGGTGTATTCAACCATAAGCTGGTGAATCATGGTTCTCTCCGAACTAAACCGTGTTGATGCCTTTTTTTTGTTCTTCTCGTGACTTCTTCACGCCCATTGGCGGGACCACCGAGTTCACACCACACTACCGATGTACAATCTCCATTGTTGCAGCTTGTTCCACGCACAACAAACAACAACAACAACACGCACAGTCTTTGCACAGCTCTCCCCCTCTCTTCTCTCTCTCCCACACACACTCTTTCTTGCACATACTTTGAACCGTGATGGTGTACTGTCTTCTTGCTCCAAAAATTTGAGACGTGTTGTGCCACCATGCAGAGGGTCTAGGAGAGCTGCTTTCACCTCTCCCCCCTCACTCCTTAACCACGCACACAACAACAACAACAAAGGGAATACACCCCTCGTGGGTGAGAGCAGAGTCCAGTATCCGCATGACTCCTTGTTCGTTCTTCTTCATTCTGTTTCTTGTACCCCCACCTTCATCATAACAAGTATTGATATATCTGCACAACACTAAAATATATATATTATATGCACATACAAATGAATATGAATGCAACATAATGCCGCCATGTCTGTGACTGAGTAGAGAGAGCCGCCGTGCCCCTGCGAGGCTCATTTGCGGCGCACATGCTGCCAGCCATCTCCTCTTCGCCCTCCTACTCCTCCTCCTCCTCCCTCCCTCCCTCCCATCAACTCACTCAACCCGAACAGCTCATGTTGGTATGATTGGGCTACGCCATCATACCCGGCCAGCACGCATCAACACACGCACTTACACATTGCATCCCCAAAACGTCTTTCTTCATCTTTTTGCTCTTTTTTTTCTGTGTTCTTCGACGTGTTTGGCGGCTGTGTGAAGTGCGTGCGCGTTCTCCCATCTTCCTTTCTCTTTGTGTTCTTGATCTTGTTCTTGTGAGTGTTCTTCGTTGCCCTTCGTACGTGCGCTTGGAGTTCTCTTCCGTGTCTTTAGGGTATTTGTGTTGTTAAGTGAATGAGAGGCAACGTTTGGGGGATAGACCACCCATCGCAGCGATATCCGCTCGCGTGTGATCCGCATCATCTCCCTCTCTTCCTCCTCCGTCTACATGTACCACTCCAGCAAAAAAAAACAGAAACACAACTTCCGTCGTGGTCGCGTGCCCCTCAAGCGCACCAAAGCCAAATTCTTCTGTGAGGAAATGGAGAGGTGCAGCGGGACTCGCGTAGTCCTACGGTCATTCTAATTCTTCTTCTTTTTTTTATGTTGTTGTTGTTCTCTTTATGTTTTCTTTCGTTGTTCTTTTTTTTTGTTTTTTTGCTTGTTTGTTGGTTTGGTTCACATACGTTTTATGGGGATATCGATGGGTGCCAATGTTGTTGGGGATCTTTTCTTTCTTCGTGTGTTTTGAACTGTCGCGATGCTTTTGCTGTTGCTGTTGTCTTTGAGCGTAGCTTGTGTTGTTTGTGAGCTCTATGCACACACACAGAGAGAGAGAGACATACATCGGTACACGTAGAAACACCATTGCACCAATCCACCTACATGTGTGCCTACCATCACATATAGCTTTTATACATCTCTATACGTACGCACACGCACACACACACACACACAACATCATACCACCTCCCTCCCTCTACCTACAGATCCACCCTCCTACTCCACACAACATCTCCCACCTCCCTCACCCATCAACATAAATAAGTACAGTACGATGTCTTCTTGTGTTGCTGCAGCTTCTTCTTCTTTCTGAGTTCCTCTTTTCCATGTGTGTGTGTGTGTGCGGCTGCTTTTTTTTGTTTTGCTTCGTTGTTATGATTTTATTGTGCTCATCTCTTCGGTGATGAAAAAGAGTATGAAAAAAATTTAAGCTTTTTTTGTTGTTGTTTTGTGGCTGTGTTGCAGCTTTCGACGTGTGTGCATTGAGTACTTCAGCACGCAAGGATGTTAGGCTACACACGTGGAGGAGCTCATACAAGCCCCTCCTTCATCGTACTCTTCTTCTTCGTCGTGGACCCGAAGAGGCCATGTTCTCTTGGATTGGCCACGAAAGAAGATGGCATGGCTGCCTTTAGCGGGCCAGCTTGCACGCCTCCCTCGTCGTGCTTCTTCTGCTATCCATCAACAACACTCATCATCATCATCATCATTGGTATCTTGATGATGCATATGTGGTTGTTGGATGAGAGATGGGCCGCCACAATTGCAGTTCGTAGTTCATTGTGCAAGTATCCGCTCGATGTGTGAACCCGCCACACAAAAAAACATACAAACGCACATTTAAATGATTCATTAAGACCCCTAATGCTCACACACACACACGCACACGCTCATAAGATATGTGTGTATCTACATGTGCTGCGTCTTCCGTCGTCAGTTTTCCTACTTGTGCGTTGTTCTTCTCCGCGCGTGTGTGTTTTGTGGGCGTGTAGGATGCTGTGTGGGAACCTCCTTTTTCTGTTGTTGTTTTCATGAGTACAAACATCTTGGCTTCTTCTCATCTATCATAGTTGCAGATTCTCATCCACGCATTTATACAAGAGAAGATTGTGGGTGTGCATCTGTTCGCTGTAGTGCGTTTGCGAAAACGCAGGTGGCTGTATTACAAGGAAGACGAGCAACACACACGTACGTACATACACGTACGCATACCTTTTCGCCATGTTCCTATCAACATGGAACTTCCCCACCCCCAGCTGCTTCTCCAAGGAGGTCTTGACGGAGCCGTACACCCCGCCATCCGAGCATACATCCCCACACTATTTGGTGCAGCAGGAGGTGCTCGGTGATGGAGTAGCCCTGAGCCTACGCACGCAATCCGCTCATGATCGCCGCAACAACACCGAAGTAATCAGAATACCCTACTACCGCATCTTCAGCAACCTCCCCGCGCTCCCATCCTGTGGCTTGAGCTACATGGAATGTTGTGTGGCAAACATGGAAACGCAGGTGCGCGATCGCACCACGGCTTCCTTCGCGTGGAGCTCCATTCCGAGCGCTGCCAGTCTGCCTCTTCGTCTGGGCATCTGCATACGCGATGTGCCACGCACACCCTACACCGTCTCAACGCCATCCTCGCACATGGAAACGGTGGAGTATCACTGTGATTGTAGCACCGTCTTCCGCAATGGTGTTTCTACTGGCGCCACAAACAACAACAACAACAACAAGCATCGTGGTGGTGCATCTTCTTCTTCACAACATGTGTGGGCCCTCCACGACCGCATTGGGTGCCTCATTGACCACAGCAACCAACGTCTGTGCTTCACCCTGAATGGTATTCTGCAGCCCTCTCTCACCACTCCACTTCATGACATCTCTTCCACGATGGGCATCTTCTTCACCGTCGGGCTGCGCGATCGCATCTTAAGCTATCGGCCTCTCGTTGAGGTGTATCGCATGAATTTGCACGTCCGCTTTGAATCCTTCGTCGGGCATACACGCGTGCCTCGCTCCATGAAGGGAGGTCCTCTGCCACCCACACCACCAATTCAGAGATCTGTAGCATCACCACCACTTCCAGTGCCATCATCTTCCTCACCATCATCACCATCATCATCACCGTCTTCATCATCATCATATGGCACATCTTCTCCATTCCCACACCGGTTTCGGCTGCAGGCCTATGCCGATGTGATGGGAGCTGATGCGTTGATGCGTTCCGTGCAGCCACACAAGAGCGTTGGCACCGCAGCATCCACGTCCACCACCATCTTCGATACAACATCCTTTGATGTATCGCTGCGTCTGCCAGAGTGGGAACTCTCCACGGAAGCTGTTTCTATGCTTCTTCGGCAGTACTTTGCCGCGAGGGGCCTGACGCACACGCTGCGCTGCTTCACGGAAGAGATGCCGCAGGATGAAAATGCCACGTCTGCGGAGGAGATGAAGTACTGCATCAGCATGGCGGGACTGCGCACATGTATTCTCAAGGGAAATAATGATGATGGTGATGATGATGATGTGCGTGGGTGTGGTGGCCATGCGCACGAGGCGCATGTTGAGGAGGCACAGTTGGTGGGAAGTGGAGATGCTCTTGCTCTTCTTCATCGTACAAACATCATCACCGAGGCGGTAGAGCGGCAGTTTGCAAGATTCATTGGCCACACACAACAACAACAACAACATGCATCACTACTTGCCTCTTGCGGATGCACCACACGTCTCTATCTTGCGCGGCGTGAAGATCTGGTGTATCTCCTCACCGCGATGAATAACGTTGAGTACGTTATGGAGATGGCAATGCAGGAGCTGAAGCGGATTCAGCCACCATCATCACGCCCACAACGTTGCCGACGGAGACGGAGTGGCGATCATAACAATAACAACAACAACAACAANGAGGTGTGCTCACCTGCAGAGCAGTGCCGCCGCTTGTTCTCTGGTGATGTTGATGAAGAGCGCAAGGAGGAGGAGGACATCACCGCATTCACGGCGCGACGCACGCATGCCATTCGTCGAGCGGCAGAGGTGCTGATGGCCGCCGCCATTCATACCATCCATGCACCAGCAGTGGCCCACCAACAACGTGTTGGCCAACGTCTCTCTTCCGTCTTGACGAACATGTTGAGCACGATGAACGCCTACGCTGGACGGCGGGCGGAGCAGGGTGAGGCAGGTACCGCAGCGGTGGTGGCCGCTCGGGCGTCATGGGTGAAGATGTTGGTGTGTTTGCGTGCGGCACTGCGTCGCGCGGTGTGGCATCGCCTCCTTCACGCCATTGAGAGTGCCAACGCAGCCCTTCTTGGTGAAGTACTCCGGTGGAGGCGCAATGATGATGAGAATGATGATGGCCTACACACGCAACATGTGGCGGGGGCCAACAGACGCAACAACAACAACTCCGCCACACCAATGTGCATCAGCAGCGTCGTGGACGAGGCTGCACACCCCACTGCGCGACGCTTCTGGCGGCATTCCACGAGCACCAACGATGCGGTACAGCACAACGTTGATCATGATCATGGAGATGACGATGAAGATGAAGATGATGCACTTCGTCAAGCACCTCTTCGATCCATTTGGAGGCGCGCACACGCCGTGGCCGCCCTTCATCCGCAACACGCCTCCGTCGCTGGCGTCGTTCATCAACATCTCCATCGATACGCCAAGTCGGGTCTTGATGGAGCTCCGCTCCCATCCACGGCGGCACTTCTGCGCGCTGGAAAGGTTGGCGAAGACCCACCTTCATCGCAGAACACAACAACAACGCCACCACCGACGTGTACCACGATGGATGAGGTGGAGCTGTGGCATCAGGCCAAGCTACGTCAGGCGTCGAGTGAGTTGTTGGGCATTTTTGGTGAGCTGGTGCGAGGTTGAGCACAGTGCACTCTTGGTGATAAATGAAGAAAAACGTAGATGATGGTGAGCATCCAGACGTTGCCAGTGACGTATCAGAGCGACACGTCTATTATTTTCAGACAAAAAGAGATGATGGATGTCTGAAGCTATCGTGCGTGTGTGCGTGTATGAGTGTGTGTTTCTAGCCATGATGATGATGTTGTTGTTGTTGTGTGTGGTCTTGAACTTATGTGTATGGGTGAATGTCAGACGTGATGTCTCGTCGTTGAAGACGGGACAACTTCACAACAACCAAAAAAAAAGGAGGTGATGTTGATGTGTGTGTTTGTGTGTGTGTTAGGGGAGAGTATTTGTAGCGGGGGGGAGAGTATGGCTCTTCTTATACGTCAGTGAGCAGTTGTACCTCCTGTCGCAGCCATCAACACCACACACACACACGCACACGCACACACTCTGTGATATCTACATCGCCTCATCATTTATGCTTTTTTTCCTTTTTTTCCTCCTCCGCTCTTCAACGATTTTTGTGCGTGTGCCACCCTGCGAGAGCCTTCAATACGATCAGGGTGCTGAAGTGCATGCACGTATGTATGTGCAGCAACACAACCTCTCTTGGGATGTGTGCTCGTCTGAACATATGATTCATCATATACCAACACTCTCTATGAGATCATGGTAGTGTGAGTGATGTTTGGAATACAACGAAACCTCTTCTTCCTCTTTCTCACCTTCTCCACTATCATCGTGTGCGTTGTTGTTGTTGTTGTTGTTAAGTAGTGTTTTCGGCTAGTCCTGTAGTAGCTCGTAGTCCTACCCCCCCCCCGACACACACACACGTACGCACACCTAAGTACTGGACATCACCGCTCTTAACAGGTGAAGCTCACGTGATCTGTTGCGTGTATACTCATACCAACGTACACACACAACTCATTCAACCTCACTTTATCACAGCCATACACCACCGATGCCGGAGGAGTTGGCCTACTACACCGAGACTGGACGACGTCTGCCTCAGCCCCCTCGTTGGCCGCCGAACCGCATCTCTTGTGTTCTACGCCTGCCAACGTACCGCTACGGGGAGGAGCCCAACCACGAACATGGGGAGGCATCGTGTGTGATGGTGGAAGAGGAGCGCCAACGTGAGGTGCGTGTGGAGGAGAAGGGCGTGCAGCGTGATAATAGCGCCAGATTTGCCGAGCACTCCTCCGCGCGAAGCCGTGAGGAGGCGCAACAACAACAACGTGCGGAAGAGGCAGAGGAAACGTCTGAGCGCCGACGTGAACGAGAGGAGGAGGAGGAACGCCGACGTGAGCGTGAAGAAGAGGATGAACGCCACCGTGAGGAGCGCCGTCAGGAGGATGAGGAGCGCCGTGAAGAACGCCGCCAGGAAGATGAGGAACGCCGCCGCCAAGATGATGAGCGCCGCGAGGAGCGCCGCCACGACGACGAAGAGCATCGCCGTCAGGAGGAGGAGCGCCGTGAGGAACGCCGCCACGAGGATGAGCAACGCCGTCGTGAAGAGGCGGAGCGCCGTCGCGAGGATGAGGTGCGTCAACGCGAAGATGCCGCGCGCCGCCAGGAGGAACGCTGCCGTGAGAATGAGGAGCGCCGCCGTCAGGATGAAGAACGTCGCGAGGCCATCCGGCGTGAGCGCCCGGTGCCCCGCTACCCGCAGGAGGACGGATACCGTCGTGAGCCACTCGAGGAACGCGTTCGCGCCCTCAGCGCCCGCCGCCAGGATGATGAGAGCATCATTGTTGAAGGTCCTGAGTTGATGGCGCCACGGCCAAGCCTTCAAGGTGCACGCAGGGCATCCATGGATCGCAGCTACCGCACCGTACGTCGCTACATCGAACACCAACCCCAGTCGCGTCGGCCGGAGCTGGAGAAGCTGCTCAAGGACTATGAAGGACGTGAAGATGAGTTGTGTGTGGCTCTCGCGCAGGCCTATGCGGAGGACTTTGACTACATTCGCCGCAGCGCCTCACCGCGTGGAACCTGTGGGGAGGCCAAGCCCGCGGCCAACCCTCCACCACGGTCTGGCGCCAACAACAACAACAACAACAAGAACAATGCCTCCACCGCCAACAACAACAGCATGAGTGCAGGTCCAGGCCGACGAACGCCCGTATCACGGGTGGAGTCTGGCAGTGGCCCATCTGCTGCCGCTGCTGCACCACGCCGCAACTCGAGCTCCGCTGCTTCAAAACCTCAACCGAAGGTCTATGTTGGTGCCGCCAGCACCAGTAGCGTGGGGAGCTACCAACGTGAAGCAGCCGCATCGGCGGGAGGTCCAGCGGCACCCGTCGCGGCACGTACACCAACCGGCGCGAGCTCCGCCGCTGCCGCCCCCCGTCGCGGTCAGTTCGAGGCGTACAAGATTGAGGATAGCGACGAAGACTCCAACTGGTAGTGAGTGAGTGCGTGTTGCCACACAACACAGAAAAAAAAAGTATGTACGCGTCAAGCATGAATGTCTGGGCTTCTAAGCCCTTTTCCTGGCTCTGACAAGGCGTGTAACTGTACCACGAGCACTGCTGCTGAGAGCTCACACTTGTATGTTTTTTGTACACGTTTTTTTTTTCACGTTTACGAGAGGGAGGGAGGGGCACTCTCATGTCATGCCATCTCTTTCTCATCATCATCATCATCATCATCATCACTTACAACGGCTTTGATGTGTGTGCGTCCGTGGAGGTGGTGCGTATGTGTGGTGTTCTCACCGGCAGCAACCTGCCGATGCAGCTCATTGCGTCTCTCTCCTACGTCCTCCACCTCCTCCAGCCGTGCGTATATATGCCAGGAGAATCAATTCCCATGATGGGGATTTATTGGTTCTTTTTTGTTTTTTTGCGCGTTGGACGGGAGTGAGGATGCTGAGATGTTGGCGATACCGTAGTAACATCTCAGCACATGGTGAGGTGGTTGGAGTATGGTGCTGCACACGCAGATGCAGCACAGATTGGGCATCACGCCGAGTCAAGTAGAGCACTATTGGCTTTCACTGGGCCCTTTATGGTGTGTCAGCTGGAGATCCATACCAGACCTAGCCTGCTGCCGATGTGTGTTGTTGCTGTTGCTTGTTTTTTTTTTGTTTTTTTCTCTGATGAACTTATCACTCCACTCTCCACCACTCACACAGTGTGTTGGTAGATGAGTGATGAGTGATGTAGATGCAAGCAACGACTCGTGCAGGCACCAACTTCGGTACTGTTTGTGTACGCGTGCGTACCACCACTACTCATGGGATGATGTTGATGGGAGGTTGCTGGAGGAGGGCATACGATTGCATCCTGCCCTCACCGCACCACTGTGAGCCCTCACGCACACAGACATACACAAAAAGATCTGCATGAAACAGATTGAATCTGGCACACGATCTGTTTTTTTTCTATGCAACATTTTCTTTTATAATCATCTCCACATCCTGTTGTGCTGTCTCGTACATGGCCTTGTATCCTGCTTTGGTTGTGTGCCAACAACACAACTTAGACAACACACACGTAGTTGTTGCAAGAACATACAAACGTAGTACTTTCCAAGAACTCATGCCAGCACAAGACAAGTATGCGAGGCGAAGGACTCAGCCAAACGGCCGCATGCTGCTCGTGGCTCTCATGCTTATGTTGGTGCTGAGCGCAGCTCCAGGATCTGCCACCAGCAACGAACACGCACATGTGGCACACCTCCGCTATAGTATCGTGGAGCTACTCAGCGCCCCCAAGATGCAGTGGACGCTCACGGCCATGCACACACACACCACTAATCAAGGCACACAAGAAACGCTCTCCACTTCAGCAATCACAGCCACCGACATCTCAACACGGGCAGAGGAACACTCCGCCACCATTCGTCTCCCCGCGCTCAACATTCGTCATGGATCCGGCCGCGATGATGATGTGGATGAAGAAGACGAACATGGTGATGATGGCCTTCTCTGGAGCCACGTGTTGGCATCTCTATCAGATGATGCTGAGTCAGCGGCACTGATGGAGGCGATGGATTGCAATGAGATGGCCGTTGCACGTCGCGCGAGCAGTGGGCGTGGTGGACGTTCGGCTGGACGCTCGGGAGGCCCCGCGCTCGAAGGCCGCTGTTGGCTGCAGAGCGGTGCCGGAGATCTTGTCTTCTCTTACCTTGTGCATCATGATGAGGTGCCGTCAAGTGTGGCGGCCGCGCCAGCGGTGTTGGCACTCGAGATAAATGCGAAGAAGACCCTCGCCGCTGATGTGGAGATGGATGAAGATGGGGTGGTGGAGGTTGGGGAGGTGGAGATGGTGGAGCATCTCTTCAGCTATGATCGCGAACATCATCAAGAAGTGGAGCTGCCCACCATAAAGGTGGCGCGCACAGCCAACAAACACAACGACCAGACGAAGAAGGTGCGTGGTGTGGTGCCAAAGACGACGGCAGCACTGATTGAGGCACCGCTGAAGTACTGCATCACGTTGCGCTTTCATTGGCACATTAAGAGCAACAGCAGCAGCGATGGCAGACGCGTCTTGGAAACGGAGCTGGTTGGCCTACAGTGGTGTGCTGCTTCAGCCGCCTTTGTTCGTCAAGCACTGCCCGATGAGCAGCTTCTGCCATCCATCAAGTATGGTAGTACGTCCATCTGGAAGCGGTGGTTGTTTCCAGCCGTGTACGCCGCTGGCTTGTACTCGTTGCTGCATCTGATTGCCATGACCGCTCGCCGCTTCCGCCCTGTTCCTGCGCAACAAGACGCCACATCATCATCAGCAGCAGCAGCTCCTGCAGTCAGCCAGACAAAGAAGAAGAACTGAACGATGATGGATGATCCGTGCGTACGTCTGCCCTTTAATCATCCACACACGCCCCACTCGCATGAAGCACACACTGACCCCATCACTTGGATGGAGTGTTTGAGCACATGTACAACCAACAAACAACATATATGTATCAGTTGTTTTCGTTCCTCCACCTCCACACACTTTTTCTTGTTTTTGCGTAGCTCACTCTTTGAATTGACTTGGTGTAGCATCATCATCATCATCATCATCATCACCACAACAACACAGCCTCCTACACACACACACACACAGTATCTTCATTCATCATGGCCGATGTTTCATCCATGAGCAACACCCAATTGAAGAGTGAACTGAAGGATCTCTTTGGCATCACCGACTTCTCCGACTGTCTCGAGCCCGCTGACCTTCAGAAGAAGCTCTCCAAAATCCGCAGCACACAACCCATCACCCACGGTCTTCGGTACGGCACGTTGTTGCAGATTGGCAATCGTGAGAAGCCATCCGGCATCGTCACCCTCGCCCACGGCCTCGGAGATAGTGCGCAGGGATGGGAAGATGTTGGGCATGAACTTGCTCAGCGCTTGCCATATCTTCTCTTTCTTCTACCAACAGCCCCCACACGGCCGGTGAGTGTTAACGGGGGAATGACCATGCCTGCCTGGTACGACATCAAGAGCATGGCCATCATGGAGAATCTGAAGAACCCATCCATGCAGGACGCGGCTGGTGTGAGGCAGTCCGTTGACTACATCACGAGCCTCGCCCACACCACCGCCACACGTTTGCGTGTGCAGCCCAGTCGCATTGTGTACGCAGGCTTCTCCCAAGGTGCTGCGGTATCACTCGTGGCCGGCTTGACGGCCTCCATCGCACCCGCTGGCATTGCCTCCATGTCGGGCTACCTCCCCGCCGTCTCGGATGTACTCCCACGCATTCGCAACACCATGATGCCCGTGAGCTTCTTCCACGGCCGCCAAGATCCAGTGGTGCAGATCAGTGCCGCCAAAGGTTCCAGAGACATGCTCAAGGAGGCTGGCGTGGGCAACACAAACTTCTTCGAGTACAACATGGAGCACTCCGCCGTGCAAGAGGAGATTGATGAGCTCGCCAAGTTTCTGCGTGTGACGCTGCCGGAGAGCTCACTCTAGTCATGCAAAGGATGTTGCAAGAATGATTGTATGAGAGAAGATTGGGATGAAGTTTCTCACACAGGCGTAAGTTCCGATCGTGTTGGGGTAGCGTCACAACATCTACTAATCATTTCCTTCAGCACATGATGTGGCCAAAGATGTTTGCACTCCTGCCAACACTGCCAGTGGATGTAACTGTACTTCCTTCCATCATCATCATCATGTTCTTTTATTTGCTGTTTCTTTTTTTCTTTTTGATCTGCCCTGTGGTGCCTTCTTCAGTCGTGCGTGATCCACGACACTCACTGCGTTTGCCGTCGTCGTCAAAACGCACAGGTTGGCAAACTGCACCACACCAACCAGTTGGGCAACAAACAACAACAACAAGAGCAGCAGCAACAACAACCGTACACAATAAAACGTACGTACTCCTTAGGTTAGGCTAGTGTGTGAAGGTGTGTGCATGATGCGGCACACACGATGGGCCTGTGTACGTCTCACGCCTTGTGTCTTGGCCAAGTACGACTTCTTTGAGGATATGTACCCAAAACACGCCCCACCACCACGCTTTGAGTTCTACGAAGATCAAATGAAGAGCCCCTCCGTGAAGAACCTCGAGCAAAAGAAGCAGCTCAACGAGTCGGAGAAGCTGCAACACCTCCACGACTGGAAGAAGGAAAAAGATGGTCTAACACCTCCACCAGAATTTGGATGGGCGGAGGATTGGGGGCCCGAGCCCGGTGAAGATGGCCACAATGACTACTACAAGAAGAACCGCATGTACATGTCCTACGAGGAAAAGAGCAAGATGGATCTGCGTACTGGTGTACCTGTTGAGAAGAACTCCATGCGGCACCAGGAGATGCCCTTTCAGAAGCGCATGAAGGCTGCCTACCACAACCTGGAGGAGTCACGTGGAGGGCAGTACTTTGATCCTCGTCAACGTGGTTATTGGGCCAAGTACGGATATGATGATCAACGTGATACGATGGCCAAGGCACGTGATGATTTTTTGGAGGAGTGGCTGGAGAAGCCCGGGGTAACGAAGGAAAATGTGGGCAAGAAGATTGGCGAGTACAACGGCACGGCCAAGAACCAAAACATTAAGTCGGTGCAGCGACGACCAGAGTGGGAGCTTGCCCCACATCCGGAGTGGGCATCAGATTGAAGGTGGGAGTTGGGGGAACACAGCAACAACAACAACAACACCCTCGTGGCGTACACTCACTCTCGATTGCGTGTACCAATGGAAGAAGAGGCTGAGCTGCCAATTGCCTCTGCTGCTCACAATGAAGTGATTTATAAAAAAAAAAGAAAACATCAATTGCACTTCATTGAAAGATCGTCACCCGTATCAAAAAAGTTGTTGTTGTTGTTCTCAATCACACACAGTCTTCTTCTGAATCTTCTTCACTGTGGTTGTTCTGTATCTCCTCAAGCACTTCCTTCACAGAACGCACACACATCATCGTCATTGAGCGGCCATGCTCTATCGACGCTTTCGCCCCGCCCCACTTGGGTGGGCCCCAACAACACGTGTTGTTGCTGCTGCTGCTGCTGCTGCTACCTCAACGGGCTGCCGTGCGGCCAGCACAGCACCTCCCTCCGCCTCCAGCGGTGGCGCATCACTGCGTACGCCATCATCCACGAAGGCCACCTCCACGGTGCACGCCATGAGTGCTCGGAAGGGAGATGCCACGGCAGGCTCCGCCGGCTTTCACGATGATGTGCCGTCCTACTCCAGTTTGAAGCACAATGCGTATCTGCTCCTCCACGGCCGACGCATGTGGCTTCCCGCGGCGCTCTACGCCATGAGCTACGCCGTCTTGGGCCCCGCCTCGCCCTCTCTTATCATGGGCAGTGGCGCCTACCTTACCGCGTGTGTGTTGTTGCAACGATGGAGCATTCGTGGGCGCACCAACACCATCACCAAGGATTTGCGTGGCTACACCTGCGTCGTCACGGGAGGTACGAGCGGGATTGGCATGTACTCGGCGCTCCAGCTTCTCAACATGGGTGGACGTGTGATTATCGCCTCTAAAGCCGGCAAGGAAGATGCCACCATGGCCTTCTTCACGGCCAACTACCGCCCGACCTCCACGGAGCTCGAGGAGGCAGAGCCACTTGCATCACGTGTATCGTTTGTGGGGATGGATTATCATGATCAGGCGCAGGTTGTGAGTGCAGCGGCGCGCATCAAGGCCCTGTGCGGCGATCGCGTGGATCTCCTCGTGAATTGCGCGGGCATCTGGCGCGAAACGCCCGCCGAGACGCAGCAGCACGTTGAGCAGCACATTGGCATCAACTTTCTGGGGCCCTTTCATCTCACGGAAGCACTGCTGCCGTCACTTCGTCGGGCTTCACATCGATGTGGTCGAGTGGTGTACGTCACCTGCGCCGCCCACAATGGAGTACGCCGCCCTCAGGTGGTGCAGGAGCGGATGCAGCTTCGTGCATCTGAAGACGAGGGCCAACTCACCGCCCGGTGCTACAGCGCATCGAAGCTCGGCAACATTTATCACGCCCAATCCATCGCGGCGCGGCGCTACGAAGGTATTCCCATCAACAAGCCCATGTGCGAGCTCCACCCGGTTGATGCATGTTGCGCAGATCCTGGCTTCTGCTCTACGGGCCTCCAGCGTGAAGGGAATCCGCTGCTTGGGCGTGGCCTTGTCGGTACGACGTTGCGCTCCTTGTGGGCCAAGAACGCCCTCGAGGGCAGCCAGAGTGTGATCAACGCCTGCCTCCGTGAAGATGTTGAGAATGGTGGCTACTATGCGGAGTGCATGCTGATGCCATCGGGGCTGAGCAAGCGGGCGCAGGATGAGCGTACCCGGGAAGAAGTGGTGCGGTGGGCCATGGCCAAGACCATTGCCAAGTACTACACCACTGCCTCATCATCGCCGTCGAGTACCACAACACCCAAGTAGCTCAACGTGAGTGAACGTGTGTGTGTGTGTGTGTGCGCGCACGATTTTTTAAGAAGTGTAGTAGCACTACCATCACAATCCAAGTGTGCAAGTACAGGCGGAGCGTCATTATTGTGGGGTCTTGCTCCTCAAGCACCACCACCACCACCATGCGATTGAATCCATGCCGCACACATGTATTCTCCATCCTCCCACCCATTATTTTCCTTCATTAGAGTTAATTCCGTGTAGTGGCGTGTACCTCAGCACTCAGCATCTGTGCAGCTCAGTGAAGCACCAACATGCGCGGCTCCGCTCGCCTCTTCGCCCTTCGATGGATGCCAATCTGCTACAGAAGCAGTGGTGGTGCCGCGACGTCAATGGTTGTAAGACCAGCCACCTCCTCCACCCCTGCTCGTACAACAACAGCAACAACCATCACCCCCAGAATGAGCGCACGCCGCAACTCCATCTCACGAGTAAAGCAGGAGCCCCTCTTCCCGGGCATCTACCATGACGTACGGCGCTTCGAAGGGGAGCACACCTATCACTACGGCCTCCACACCGCCGCCATCTTCCGCGAGAGCCTCGCCATGGCATGCGTTCCTGCCGGTTGTATGGTTGGGTATGCCCTCACCTCTCTGCCCGCTGTGGCGGCCTACGCCACATGGACGAGCCAATCGGCCTTCCTCGCCGCCATCTTTGCTCTGTCGCGTTGGATTGCCAAGGGCCGGCGTAACACCATTGTGAAGAACATGTGCGGGCGTTTGGTGCTCATCACGGGCGGCACGAGTGGGATTGGCCTGGAAACGGCCGTTGCCTTGGCTGGGATGGGGGCCGATATAATCATCGCCTCGCGGCCAGGGCCGCATGTGGAGGCGGCCATGGCACGTATACGCAAGGCATCCATGCATCCCACAAGTGAAGTTGGCACGAGTAGCAACAAAAACACGAACAACATAAACAGCAGCACGCCATCTCAAGTTGAGGAGGAAAGCTCTCCCATTGTGCAGCAGAAGATAGATTTTGTGCCCCTCGACCTCACCGACTTGATTGCGGTGCGCGACTTCTGCCAGCGCATGCGCCACCAACAACGTGGCATTGACGTTCTCATCAACAACGCTGGCGCGCTTCATCAGCACTTTTCAACCACACGTTTTGGGGATGATGTGCTGCTCGCCACCAACTTTCTGGGCCCTTACCTTCTCAGTGAAGGGCTGCTGCCCTTGGTGGAGCTCGTACAAGGCCGTGTGGTGTACGTGAGCTGCTCCGCTCACGTCGGGGTGGCGGGCAACGCCGTGCGGCGCTACCTCGATGGTCGCGGCGTATGGACCAACAAGAAGGGCAGCGCCAAGCCCTTTGATGGGCTGGAGCAGTACGGCTTCACCAAGCTCGGCAACATTTATCACGCACAGGAGCTGGCGTTGAGATCCTACCTACCATCATCATCATCCCCAACCCCAGCCTCCCCTGCCAATGCGGAAAAGACGAGGTTGGCGATGTCGAGCTCCCGTGGGAAGGAACGGCGCGGCAGCCCATCATCATCATCATCATTGGCGAGTGCGCCAGACGTGCCACGCTACACCGCATGTGTGTGTTCTCCTGGTGGGGTCGTCACCCAGCTCTACCGCTCCGTTCCCTTTGCCGCCCTGTTGCGCTACTTGTACTACCCCTTCCTTCTCATTATGCGCTCACCTCGTGAAGGGAGCCAGACAGTGATTAACTGCTGCCTCCGTGAGGAGCTGAGGAACGGGGGCTACTACGTCAATGGCCACTACCGGCCAGAAGGCTTATCGGCAGCGGCGTGCAACGTGGAGGAACGCACGGCGGTGTTGGGCTGGGCGCACAAGAGGATGCTTCCCTACATGAGGTGGTAGGGGTACGAAGCAGAGGCTTTGTTGTGCCTGTGCTACTCACATCATCTGGTGGATGTTGCGGCCGGTATCGCCTAACAGCAGCCTTCCAACGGATGCACGGCACAGAACACTCGCACATGTGTGGCACCTACATCGCTTTCATCATCGTGATCAGCACTTCCTCTGATTTTTTTTCTCCACCTTATTCGTTCTTCACCATAGATTATTAATCTCCCCCCTCAACCTTTCCTACCTCCACGCCGCACACCCAGCACACTTCATCATTATCATGGGCCTTACCGCAGACCAAACGCAGCGCGTGAAGATGGCCTTCCTAAGCTACGCACAGGGCCAGCCTAAGGTGAGCGAGGCCATGATTGATCAATTCATTTGCGGTGCCATTCCTGGGCTGTCTTGGGAGCAGCTACAGGCCAAGAAGCAGGTGAAGAAGGCGGCAGATGGATATGATCTCGGCACCTTCTTCGCACTCGTGCACTCGGACCCTGCCTACCTCACCTTCATCACCCACCACTTCCCGCCCGCCCCGCTCGAGCAGAAGCCTGCCCAGATTGATGGCCTGGACGTGAAGACGGCCAAGGGCTTCTAAAAGCAACAAGAACAACAACAATCTAGGTTGATACTGCTGAGCGTGTGCTTCTGTATGTGTGTAGTTGTGTGTGCGTATGCGTACAAGAAAGCACCATCACTACGAATGTAGATGCCCCCCAAAGACTCCATCAAGCTCTCTCACCCATCAATCCTTCCATCCCCATACACGTGAACGTGGAAGGTGGGCTGAGAGGTCTGTTGAAGGCCACGACTTCATCTCTGCGAAACGAAGAAGTGTATTCATGTCATGAGAGCATCATGTTGTGTGAGTAGCCTCATGTGAACGCATCGAAAACATATCAACGAATCTTTTTTTGTTTTCATGTTTGTTCTTGTTTTTTTTTGCAGCTGTGTTTTATCAGTTACACACTCCCCTCTCTCCAAGAACCTACGCAGGTACACTATACTCATGGAAGAAGATTTAGCCGCTGAGATCGCCCGCATTGAGGCTCAGCTCGCTCATGATGATGCGCTCCGCCACCTGCAGATGCCACAAGCAATGCAGCAGCAGCCCCAGCAAATACAGCCACAACAACAACAACAGGTGGCTGCTGCACCGGCAATGAGTGTCTTTGCTCCTGCACAGCCGCTCGTTCACTCCACTTTTGGCGCCGCTCCCGCTCCTGTGGTTTCGGCTTTTGGTACCGCACCCAGCAACAACACCAACAACATGATGAGTGGTGCTGCCGCGGAAGCTGCATCCATGCCAGGCCAACATCAGTTCTCCAAGGACTCCGATGGCCGCTCCATCTTTGTTGGCAACCTCCCACGTGGCGAGCAAGGTGGCCCCACAACCACAACGGAGGAGCTCGTGCACTTCTTCAGTGATTGCGGTACCGTCTTGAACTGCACACTTCTTCGCGATCGCGCCACGCAGGAGCTGAAGGGCACCGCCTACCTTGAGTTCGCCAACTACAGCGGCATGGGTCAGGCCATCGATATCAAGAACAACGCCAACTTCAAGGGTAGCAACATAATTGTATGTGAGAACACTTCCTTTCTTCCATTTATTAGTTTTGTTGTATCTTTGTTCCACGCCAGCCACGGGCTTCTTACCACTCGTCTTTCTCTTCTTCCCCTCCCCCCCCCTCACTGGTGAGGTGCTACATTCATTGGATGTAGGTGGGTGAGCTCGCTCACCGTCATTCTACGCTTTGGATGGCTCCTCATCAGCTACTGATTGCTTTCTTCCTGCTGATGGTTCATCCACTCTGATGGGAACCTATCACCTCCACACCACCGTATGGATGCACTCCATCTACAACACTCGCACAAGCATATACGCCTCCCAATGAGAAGAAAAACAAAAAAAAACTGCAACAGGCACACACAC
The DNA here is from genome assembly GCA_030849065.1 of Jaenimonas drosophilae. Lineage (NCBI taxonomy): Eukaryota > Euglenozoa > Kinetoplastea > Trypanosomatida > Trypanosomatidae > Jaenimonas > Jaenimonas drosophilae. Next base: position 53,923 of record JASAON010001562.1, read on the forward strand.
ACACACACTTACACAAAACGCGAACAAAGAACGCACTTCGATGGAGACAGCATATCCATCACAACAACCAATTGCTACAGTAGGTCATTCCATCTTGCACAATATCTCCCCATACATCCATACAAGCACACATCATCATCATCATCATCAACAACAACATGACTCATACTGATGAAAGTACTTAGAGATATACATATACAATATACAAAGAGAGTGCGAAAAAAAAAAAACATCAGCAAATACAAAATTGCACTCTTCTAAATATACTACAAGAACAAGAACATGTGATTAGTGGTGCTGATCATCTGCGAGTGGTGTATGAGGAGGTGATAGCCGTCATTCCACAGTTACTTCTTGTGGTGCGGCACTCTTTGTTTTTTTGTTTTTTTTTCAGTGGCGTATTTTTCATATATCTTATTCACACGTTTGCTTTTTCTCTGTTGTAATGCTCTTGCTCAATCTTTGCTCTCCTCTCCTTCCCCTTCCCTCTCCTGATGGCATCATGGTCATGTGTGTTCGCGATGAACGTACACACATCATCACAAACACAAATTTTCTATTCTTTAATGTAGGTGACGAAGAAGCGCTCTAACTTCAAGCCCGACCGTGCCCGAGGTCGTGGAGGACGTGGCCGTGGTCTGGGACCAGACCCGTACCAGGCCTTTACCATGTTGATGGGAATGATGGGCGGCATGAACCCTGGCGCTGGTTTTCACCGTGGCGGTGGCGGCCGTGGACGTGGCGGCGGTCGTGGCGGTGTTCTCGGCGGAGGTGCCCCAGGCAGCGGAGGCTTTCAGCCCTTCTAGGCCTGCTTCATCAACACACACACGCACACACGCATTGGTGTCTTTGAGGCGTGTGAGTACATGACGTGAGAGAGAACTTCTTGCTCTTCTTTTTGTGGCACGTAAATGAGAGGATTGAAGGAAAAGGCGTTGCAACAAGAGAGTTGGTGTTGCGCCACAGGCGTTGCAGAGGGAACAGGTGGTTGGTGTTTTGTGTGTGTATTCGTGCGTTGGCATCACATCATGCACCTGTACAACGTCATCCTCTGTTGTTCTCCTTCCTCCAATTCTATATGCCGAACCGAACAATTTAAGACAAAAAAAAAAGAATGATTTCAGTCAACAACAAAAACACAATACTATCTCACTTTTCACTGGCTGCGGGCCACTCATGTCCAGCGTGGCAGTCAGTGTCAGTGCAGCTCACGTACATGTTGTGTCGATCCATCTCCATCTTCATTCACTTCTCTATCTTTTTAGTTGTGATTTGAAAGTCACTACTTTTTCATCACCGTTTTTTTTTGTTCTGCGCTGAAGAACAGCGTTTGCTCTGCGATTTTTTGCAGCCTCCTCTACTCATTGCTTGACACACAAGCTTCACTCTGTGATTGCGTACCATCACTGCCATCCTACACGCACACACATATACACACGCACACACACAACATCATGCGTCCACTTCTGAACACTGTTACCCTCAAACACAATGGTGCCACCGTTGGACTTACTCGACCCAAGGAGCCTCTCGTGGTGCGTCTCGCACGTTCTTCGGGTGAATCATCGTGGGTTGTGGTGCGCACACCAACCAAGGAAGGTGTTGAGTACGTTGAGCAGGAAAAGACGGAAGGTTCCTTTCTAGAAACACTCACGCAACACTTTGACATTCGCCGCATCACACATGCTTTGCCACGCTACCTCAAGCGTGGGGGCAGCGGAGATTCCACCTTCCAAGTACGCCCACGTGAAGAGCTTGTGCGGGGGGAGCTTTACACCCTCAGCTTCGTGGAGTGTACGGAGACCGCAAAGGGGCTGCAGTGCTCCAGCGGTCAGCCAACCTTCTCCATCAATGTGGTAGTGCCCTAGGGTGCATGCTCTGAGACACCTCTTTTTAGCTCCCTTCTTTTTGCTCTTTGAATACAACAAACGTCGAAACGCCTCTCAGCCCTTGTGCTGCAACAGGATACAACAACAACAACAACAACACGTTGTGTTTGGCACCTCCACTGTGTGACCTCGTCTTCTTGTCTGACCTGTTCTCATGCCGATACCTCACCCACTCTTCTCTCTTCTTCTGCTTCTTTTGCCTCACACGATGATCCTGAAAGAAGAAGAAGATTCAAGAAACAAACACAACGTACACAAGTTGTTCCGCCAAACATCCCTCATCGAACTACGTCATTTATCCGCATACACACATACACATATACATACACAGACCAACACAAGCAACAACACATCAATGCCACAGTTCACCTACGCCGATAGCGGCAAGACGGTGGAGGTCTCTCTCTCCAAGAGCATTCTCGTGAAGTGGGTCATTTGCCTTCGTGGCAACGCAACGACGGGCTATCACTGGACCCGCGCTGGCTTCAAGGACCCACACAACCTCAGTGATGATACCTTTCACATCACACTGGAGTACCACGCAGACAAGCCCTCCTCCATGGTTGGTATCAGCGGAGAGTACATCTTTAAAGTTACTCCACTGAAGAAGGGGGAGCACAAGCTGGTGCTCATTTACACCCGCCCTTTTGACCCGCAACCTGGCATCGACCGAACCTTTGAGATGATTTTCCGTGCAAAGTAGGTGGCAGAGGGTGGGTATCATCCTTCCACGTGTGGTATCAACACACACCTACTCGAAGCTCCCTTCACTTTATTTTCATCTTGTCTTTTCGTATCTTTTCTTTTTATGTATGTGAGTGTTGTTCTTCCCTTCTTCTTGATTAATCAGGTTAACGCTGTCTGATTGTTTTCAATCCTCTTTTCATGTTGTTTTTGTGTGATTTTCTTCTCTGTTTGTTGCTGTCGTTGGCTTTCTTTATAACTTTTTTTTTCTTTTTTGCTCGTAGGATGTGCTCTGAAGAATGATTAGAGGATGTTGTTTCCGAAAGAACTGTGGAGAAGAGTCCAAGTGTATGTGCGCATGTCACTCCAACAACATGCCCACCAAAAAAAAAACGCAATAGCTGCCACTGAAGCTCACATGTCTTTGCTGATCCTTTCATTAGCTTGTCCTCGCACAAAAGGAAAG
>JASAON010001563.1:0-58029 GCA_030849065.1 Jaenimonas drosophilae
CGCAACACACAGTCCGGCGGCTGCCTCCCTCGTCGGGTTTGAGCAGCCACCATCATCATCATCATCATCCGCTATACACATTCGTCAGACTACTTCATGATGATGATGGGTTACATCATCATACATGGCAATAGACGAGTGAATCGTGCGGGAGGATTGTTTGCTCTGATTGTTTCATGTCTTGAGAAGCTGCCAACTCTCCGTACCGAACTCACACACGCACGAACGAAGATCATTCATCATCACAACAGCACGACGATGATGGTACATGATCTCTAACGCCGCCGTCAGCCGCCACCTTCCTGACATTGCATCTTCTCATCATCCATGCGGCGAGAGGAGGTGGGATCGGCCGTCTTGTGTGCGGATGCGTCGAGTGCCGTGGCGGAGTACCTCCGATTTGAAGTTGGATGTTGGTGGTGCTGTTGAGGATGTTCCTCCTCGCGGTGTTCGTTGCCACAGCCACAACACTTGGCAATGGCAGAGAAGATTACTCAGCACATAATGAAGTAGAGCACCTGTGTTGGGGCTACATCAACCAAAGAGTAACACGCAAGAGGTTGATGGAGAAAAAAAAAATGTGGATGCAAACATCGTCGTGGAGTGTGTGTCTTGTGTTGCAGTGATGGTGTGTTCTCATCCAATACCGTGGCACCTCATCATCCTCGCAAACAATGTGTTGAGCCACTACTACTGCTTCTGCTCTTGTTGGATGGCGAGGAGCGTTTCGAAGCCGTTGAGGTCGCGAAGACGATCGCGAAGTGTTGTGGAGATGGAGCAGAGGCTTGAGATGCAGATGGAGATGTTCTTTTGCCCAGATGTGCAGTGCGCACGCCACACATGCAGCTTGCGCACCAACGTTGGCATCGACTGAAGATGTTTGGCGGCGGAGATGCTGGCAAGGAGCTGCGCAGACTTACGCAGCGAACGAAGCGTGTGGAGGAGTACATCCATCGCCATCTTCTTCTCGAGCATGCGGGCCACCTCTGCGTTGGCATCGCCGACTAGGCGCAGCGCACGTGACAAGACGAGGGCGGCGTTGCCAAGCGACACCAACTCCGACGTCGGGTTGCGAAGCAGCGCGGATGAATGCGTGGAGCTGGACGCACCCTCCACCACCATGTGCATCTCCTCCTCCGTTGGCAGGGTGGCATATTCTAGAATAGAAAGGAGGAGCTCGAGATGCTGTGGCTGCGGGTGGTCGGTGAGCTCCTCTGAAGGTCGCACCAAGGCCATCAACGTAATGAGATGCTCCACATGAGTCCAAGCCAGACCAACTGAGGCGTGGTACATGCTTGTGTTGGTGTGCGAAGAAACACAGGCCATGGCATCCCCTAGCCAGCGCCAGAGAAGAAAGCGGTTGTCAGGATCGTTGCGCCACGCACCACCATCGCGATCCACGCACTTCGCCAGCGTTCGGAAGATGCTTGCGGTGATGGCCAACATGGGAAGCGGTGCCTCCGCCGAGGTGTTCTCGGCCACAAAGCGTCGCACGAGACCCCACAGTACCACCTCCAGCGAGAGATGTTGCGGGGTGTGCAGCACCTCCACCGAGGGCGATGCACGAATGAGTTGGTTGTATAAGACGGAGCTCAAGGCCTCAATGAGTCGCGCCTCCGCACTTCCGTGCTCCAACGATGCCCGGCTGACACGTGTGGCGCAGTCGTACATGGCCTCTCGGCATGCGTGCATAAACGCAGCCGCATCAAGATAGCTACGTACAGAGGCGGGCAGCTCATCGGAGGTGGTGGACGTGAGGCGCAGCGCCAAGGTTGCGGCGGCTGTTTGGTGCATCGTGGTGGTGGTGATGTCGAGGCACCGCGACATGATGCCGACCACGACGGATTCCTGCACCTCTTGAGACGTTGGCACCTCCACAAGTTGCTGATACACGCACAACATCTCTGCTGACCATGTTGGCCGTGGCTTCTCCATCAGCCTGCCCCACAGACGCTCCGCAAGGCTAACGAAGAAGTACATTGCAATACCTTCTTCACGTGGATGTTTGGCAAAGGCTGTGCTAACGAAGTAGTTGCGCCACAACATCACGAGTGGTGCGCCATCGCTGCCCAGCGCACACACAACCGCCATAGAAAAAGGGCTCAACAAGGCAGATAATCCATCCAGCACCTGCGGCAGCACCTGCTCAACGGGTACATCACCATGACCGTGCGAGAGGCGCAACATCATGGCAACGAGGTTGTTGCACACGTCCTTGGCCACTTCCTCGGGTACGTCCTGCGTGGAGGTCTCACAGCCCACCACAACCACACCCACTAGCTGTAGCGCTGAATGCAACAGCTCCACTTGCTGCACAACGTCACGACTCGGCGTGTCGGTGGAGCTCGGCGGTGCGTTCACAATGGCGGTGCTGCAACGAATAATCATCTTCATCGCGGGGAGGACGCCACCACGCAACGCGAAGAGCGCCGCCGCGCCAACATCATTGGTGGAATCGATGATCTCCCGACACCGGCGTAGCGTGTTTAGCTCTTCTTCACTTGCCGTAGCACCATCATGGCCACCGCGGAGCATCTCAACCGCCTGGCACAATTCTTCTGCTGGATTACTATTTGGTGTCCTGCCAACACTGGTGTTGCGGGAGTGTGCCATGAATGCCTCACTCTGCAGCAGCTCTGCCTCCGCACGGCGGAGGTAGGCCATCTGCGCCAATGCTTCCGCATTTGTTGGCTCCAACTTCAGCGCCGCTTGCACATCCGCAATCGCCTCCACAGGACGACGTAAAAAGCGCAGCGCATGCGCTCGTCGAAGCAGCGCCTTCACGTTTCTCGCATTCCGCCTCAGCACAAAAGTGGCATCTTCCGATGCTTCCAGATATTTGCATAGCTTGTTGTGTACCAAGGCACGGTTGTTGCGCAACACCTCATCGAGATCCTCATCCACGCGATTCAGCGTGATGGCGCTGCTATACAATTGCAAGGCTGCTGGCCAATCGGCACGTCGCACCGCAGAGGCAGCCTCCTCCTTCTTGGCCTGCGCCTCCTCCAAGCACACAAGCTCTGATTTGGTGTAGAGCGACGCATCGCGTTTAGTGTTGGAGGTGAAGGATGGTGGTGCATCGGCCTCACGCAACAAGGCATCAATGACATCATCTCGCTCGAAGCGGCTGTAGTACTTTGGCTCATAGCGCATCTTCACTTGCGTGAGACGTTGTTGCTCCGCCAGTGCCGCCGCCTCCTTCATGCGCTCAGCCCGCTCTTCACGTTTCTGAACCTCCTCCATTGGATCTCCCTCGAGGATGTCATGAATGGCCTCTTGCACATCATCGATGCGCTGCAGCCAGGAATCAATCTGTGCCGCCCCGCAACTCATCCTGGAGTGTGTCGGTGCGCCAACACTCCTGTCTTGTGCCTAAACTACAAGAATACAAAGATGAAGAAGTGATATGTACCACACCGGTGCTCACTTGCACAGACATGCAAACATGAAGAGATGTTGTTGTATAGCACAGAGAGATAAGGTATTCTGTGACGACTGAGGGGCACCATGGCTCACTTGGCAATCCAACACACACACACATCCACATTCACCAAAAAAAAAAATTTGTTGTGTTGTGTGTTGCGGCATTCGGACCACGGACTATGATCGACGCCGCTGATCATTCATGATGGTGTTCCACGTTGGCGTGGCCCCATCTTCTCTCAAATTGGCGATCTCATCGGGGTAGATGGAGAACTGAACCACCTCTGCGAAGCGATCATCAGCAGCCGTGTATTCATTGCCGGCGGTGAGCGTTTGGCGCTGGCCCGTTGGCGGAGCACCACTCGATCCTACGTCGTTCATTGTGTTTCGTGCTTCCGCTCATAAACAACAAGATGTTCTGCAACTTGGTGTTGCAAACAAAATGAAAAGAAGAGAACAAAAAAAGGAGGATATGATTCCGTGCATGGATTGAGAACAGCAATACCTCTGGCAATGACGATCATTATGTTGTTGTTGTTGTTGTGGCGTAGAAACATCCGCAAGGATCTAACAAGTGGGTGACGAGTCTAGTGAAGTGAGTAGCAACACGCATCCACCCATACACGTACGTGAATAAATGTGCGCGTGTGTGTGTGTGTGGTTGCGTAGCCAGTGAAGCATGTACAGGTACGGAATAAATATATCAAAGCATGAAGATCATCTACGGTTTCAGCTCAACACGGCGGCGGAATGAACGAGGCCGAAGCTGTTGCTGCTCGTGTTGCGCGCCACGTCGGCGGTGGCCGCTGCTTGACGAATCGCATTGGCTAGAATGTTGTCGGCGGCGATCATCTTTTGTGCGGCGGTGGTTTTTTCATTGAAGACGCGCACCGCTTGTTGTTGTCGGGCAATCACATCTCTGCGTCGCCGGGCAATGGACCTCTGTGGCGCCTCATCGTCCGTCGTGGCGATCTCATCGACGCGCTCATCAATTTTTTGGAGCTCCTCGGCAATATCATCGGCGTAGAGGAGCTCGGCAAAGAACACCTCGTCATGGTGAAACACAATCATGCGCAGCCGGTCTAGTTGCTCCTCCGACATGAGCTCCGCCATGTTTACGTTGTAGTCGCAGAGGGCGGATGTGCTATCGAAGGTGTTGCCGTCCAAGAAGGATGAGAAGGCGAAGAAGTTTGGCGCATCAAAATTTTCACGACGCGAGCTCAAATCAGCCGTGGAGGCGTAGGCCGCGAGTGGCACCGCTGCCGCCACAACAACATCAGCATCTCCACCAGCAGCAGCAGTAGTAGGGGGTGCCTTGGCTGGCGGAGGTGGCGTGGATCGTGTGATGGGTTGAGGTGCTGCGGCTGTTTCTGGGGCCGCAGCCGCAGGAGGCGGCGGGTTTGGCGCCAACACCGCCGATGATGAGCTCGACTCCACAAATGGCGGAGCTGGCCTCTTCTCATTTTCCCCATTTGCTGTACGTGGCGGAGGTACGTCCTGTGGAGGAGATGAGTTCGTCTTCTTCGTTGGCTGTGATTTGTGTGCGCCATCTTCATGCCGCGGCGACGAACGTCGTGGGCGGCTTGGCGAGCCCGCCTCTGCGCGCATCGTCTCGAGCCACCGTCGCGCCTCGCGAATGCGCTCATCCAGCGACATTGCGGCACGTGGAGGTGGAGGTGGTGGCGGAGGTGGTGGTGGTGTTTGTACTCCTGCACTGTGTAAGGATGTTGTGTCACCAACGCCAATGGATTGTTGGCTGCTGCGTGAGCGTCGTGATGGGCTGCGGTTCCGTTGAGTTGGCAACGTGCTGCCATGCGGTGATGATGATCGTACCGGGCTCTTGCAGTGCGGGCAGACAACCTCTTCATGCTGGCTCTCTGCTCTGCTGCTGTTGCGGCCTGGGCTGATGTATTTGCGTGTTTCTTCACGCACTACACGTCGATCATCATCGCGTGCATCACGATGTTGGCGATGGCGATGTGGAGGGGAGGAGCTACTCCGTGGCGGCGTCTTTTCCACCGCGCGGTGATGAAAATTGGCGGAATCGCGAGCGGGGGAGCTCTTTTTCCTTGTGTTGTTGTTGTTGTTGTTAGCTGTTGATCGGCGTGGAGCATGATCTTGTGTGCGTCTCGGAGATACATCATCATTGCGCCGAGGCGGTGAAGACCGGCGCGGCACATCAGCAGCGCTGCGACGAGGGCTTTCACACCGGCGTTGGCGTGGCGTGGTTGATGGCCGTTCGCGTGAGCGCTGGCGGCGATCATCCATCATCGCATCATCATCATAATCATCACGACGTCGGCGTGGTGTGGTTGATTGAGATGGATTGCGCCGAGGGCTGCGGCCTTCTCGTGAACGATCATCATTCATGTTGCCGCTACGTCTGCCACTCACGCGCCGATCATCTTCACCGCGACGCGGCGTTGTTGTTGTTGATGGACGTGAGCTCCTGCGCGGAGATCGGCCATCATCTACTTCACGTGATCGGTTGCGTCCTGCAGACTTTTCACGAGGTGGCGGCCTCCGACGTCCTTCTTCGTATTCGCGTTTAGGGCCGCGATGATCATACTCATCAGGATGAGCATGGCGGCGCTCTCCGCTCATCCGCGGACGATCATCGACGCCACGCCGCGGTGTGGTCGGGGGATGGGAACTACGCCGAGGTGATCGGCCATCACCACCATCATCGCGTGAGCGACGGCGGTGAGCATCAACTTCGGTATCGTGCCGCCTGCGTGGTGTGGTGGATTGAGATGGATGGCGTCGAGGGCTGCGGCCATCGTGGAACTCCTCTTCATAATTGTGCGAGGCCGGATAGCGCTCATCATCATCATCGTGGCGTCGTGCTTCACTCTTTCTCCGACGACCTCCATCATCAACACGGCGAGGAGAGCGTCCATCACGCGGCTGACGGTTATGATGATGGTCTCTCTGCTCCGACCAACTTGCCTCGGTACTTCGAAGAGATGGCCTACCTTCACCATGCCGTGGCTTCCGATCTCGTTCAGTGTTGCTGTGGTAGTTGTTGCGCTCTCCAACCTCTGTGTGCATGTAAGCGGACTTGGGTGGAGCAGAGCTCATCTCGTGCATCGAGAGTCGTCCATCTCGAGTTCGGCGAGGCGATCGCGAGAAATCTAACCCCTCGGAAGCGCGCATCGTCAATGAGCTTCAACAAATGTTGGAGATGATGATGTTGGTGCTCAACACACCACGACTACTTCACGAACAAACACACAAGTGAAAAAAAAAAAGAAGAGGATCTCACACGTACGTACACAGTCTCCACATTCTTTGCATGATGATGTTCATGATTACTCAGCAGAGTTGATAGCAGGACCCAAACATGCAATAGCAGAATATGAATATAAGAAACAACAACAACAACAATGCCAGACATTGCCTTCACAACATCAAAGAACCACTTCACGAAGTACGCGGCCCAAATCACGGATACAAGGGTAGCCCTGCTGAATCTCGCACTTGCGCTGATGGCGCATCATCCACATCACTTCACTCATCATCATGGTCATGGATTCACGGGCAACGATTGCGCTTGGTGGCAGTTTCTGCAGAACAGCCGATATGCGCTGCATCAAACGCGTGAGGAGGCGGAGATCATCGTCGGTGGTGTGCAGCAAACATTCAGCATGAACCACGGATGGCCGAGTACCAACCCATCGAATCGGTAGCACATCACTCACTGTGGCACACTTTGTTGGCTCATCGCCACGAAGTTGTACGCCCATGTAGCACAATGTGATGGCGATGCCATGCGGATCGCCATCGACGACCGCCGCCATCGGCCACTGGGGAGCCAGTCGGTGTATTCGTTGTAGGAACGTACGTGCAGCAACACATGGGTAGCCCTTTGTTGTCATGAAGAAGAGTCGTGGATCATCTGAGTGCTCTCGTGGAGATGCACGCAGCAACTGGTGCTCCTTCACCTCCATCTCCACCAATGACCGCAGCGACGCCTCTTTTTCCACGATGATGAGCCCCGCATTGTCCAGGACGTTGACGGCTTCGATGCCCAACGCCACATCACCACTCAGCAACATCCCGCCAGCACCGTAGTGCTCCACGTGGAGCCGATCAACGTGAAGAGACTGGGGCATACGTACGTCCATCTCTAAACAGCCCACCAAGATGGATTTGGGGGCAGCGGTGATGCCGAGCTCCTCACGTGAATATGGCAGGCGCGTCTTCTGCTCCACCTCATTTGCACAGATGCTTCTTGTGGGTGCCCTTGACAGCCACTGGCCAACACATCGAATGCTTCTGCTGACTTGTGCTTGGCTTCCAAAAATGTGTGTGCTGGAGTAGTACAGGTCTCGCTCACTTGGCCGTACACCGGCACCAGTGCAGGTGTGCCCAAACACGTGAGACAACACGACACACGCACGTGTGATGGCGAGAAGTTGATGCGTAGACGGTGTACCATCACACCTCTGTTTCTTGGCGGGTGGCAGAGATGCACCTTCATCGCCACACCTCTTCTTCTTCTTCACTCGTGCTCTCGCGCATGACGCGATGCCGAAGAATTTTTCAAGCAGCTGCAGGACGAAAACCTCCGTCTCTGCAATCAACGGTGGCACGTCCTCGTTCTTCATTTACTCCTAAATGGAGATAGAGCTAGAGGGTGGCATACGTTTGATGTGCGCATGAATATGCGCGTGAGCGTGTGATTTGAGACTTTGCAGCGTTGTGTGGATGAAGCTCTCATACACCAAGATATTCTCACGACTACCAAAGATACAAGAAGAGAAGAGAACCATGTATACATCATATAGAAGGAGGTATTCCATGAGCACAGGTAGCGTCATACTGTAGCAGCAGTTGCAATGTGCGGTACGAGAGTTGGTTGTGTGTTGGTGAAGCGTGGTCTGCCGTCATGTGCAAACCACCTCGAGAGTACAAGTGGAACAATGCATGATGAAGATGTTGTTGTGTGGATTCGTTGGTCCCGCACACATTCGTCGCATCATGAGTTCTTGAATGGGGTGGGAGGTTCAGAAGAGGTGCGTGTGTGGGAGATCATATCTACATCATGAGGACCTCCATCCAGGCCAACTATGGCCCCACACCATCATTCCGCCGCCTGCAGAGAAGCGGATGATTGGGTGGGGCAGTACGTACCGTGCCACACATCTTCTCTTCACTCTCCTACTATACATCTACATGGCTCGGTAGAGCGCGACAGCTCGAGCAAATTCGTTGTAGCTCATCCGGCATCCCTTCGCCACGATGGACTTGAAGAGCCGCTGCAGCTCATGACTGCAGAGTGGGGCACCGAAGCTCTCGAGACTATTGAAATCCCGCTCAAAGTCGCGGAAGTTGATGGTCGGCTGCTCCTCCTTCTCCTCCTTGCGGGCCCAGATGCGCTCCGGCTGTGGGGGCGTCTTGCGCTGGCCCTTCTCGCGGTAGTAGAGCCACAACGCCTCCACCTCCTCGGGGGTGTTGGCGTTAAGGAGCGCATCCGCCACAACGGCATCGGTGAGGCGCTTGCGCACGATGGAGGGCTTGCTAGGGGTCGAGGCCTCAGCCGCCGCACTGGATTCTGGCTCCACAGCAGCAGCACCCTCCACCTCTGCATCAGCTTCCACGTTGTTGTTGGCGTTGGGGTCCACGTCTGTTGTGGACTCTGCAATTTCTTGCACATTTGTGGGCTCCGCCTCCGCCTCCGCCTGGGCGGCCTCCGCCACCGCGGCAGCAGCAGCTTGTTCGCGCTCCACCGCCGCCGCCTGCACATAATCGCGCTGTTTCCGTCGAGCGGCATGCCGCATACGTGGGGCCTGTGGCTTGTAGTGGTCCACCAGGAGCATCAAGTCCTTGCGCTCACTACGCACGGAAAAGTTCTCCGCCCCGCGCACAATTTCAATAATGTCACGCGTATTCACGTTCGTGACGAGGTCGAAGAGGCGGCTGACAACGGGGAAGGTGGCCTCACGCTCCGCCTCCTCGCCGCGGTGGAGGGCCTCGTAGCTCACGAGCGGATTATCCCGCCACGTCGTCAGAACGAGCGGATCCACCTCGGCGAGGCACAAGGAGCGCACCAGAGGATCTGGAATGGCATCGGATTGGCCAAAGAAGACCTGCCGCTGCGCAAAGGCCTGAAGAGGTCCGCTGCTCTCCACAACACCGCAATCCACCACATTCGGCGCGCTGCTGAGGCCCAACTCCTTCCACTGCTTCAGGAGACGTCCACGGAAGCTGCCCTCCACGGCCAAGGAGGGATCCACATCACCAACAACGTTTTCGCGGAACTCCTTCCAGCTGAGCTCGCGCTCATCAAATGTCACCACCAAACCGCCCAGGATGCGCGATTCACGTGCACTGCACATCTCATTAGGGGTAAGGCTCACGGCTTGCATACGCTGGCGTTGATACGGGTAGCGGCCATTAACGACAAAAACATCCTCCGCGGCCAACTTGGAGACGGAGATGCCAACGCCCACATGCACAGATGCCGTCGTGGAGAGGCTCACCTTGTCGTGGAGCTGCTGCGCCGAGAGGCGGTGCTTCTCCATCACCTCACTGGCGCTGAAGAGCCGCGGCTTCTCTGCATCCGTGGCAGATTCCCACGTCTCACCAAAAGCGTGCGCAAAGCGCTTCTTGAAGGCGGCGGAGATGTCGGGGCTGTCGCGCAGTAAACCGGCGAGCCCCGTGCGGAGGGCGAAGAAGGCCTCCGTGAACCACAAACGATCCACCAAACGAGCGGAGCTCTCCTGCTCACACTCGCTAATGATGCGCACGCCGTGAGCCTTCAACACCTCGAGAAGGAGGTCGTGGGCGGCGGGGCACATGGAGAGATACGGCTGGAGGAAGAGAACGGCGGCGTTGCGGTAGAGGATGGGATCCTCATCCGCCTGCGGGGCAGACTTCCACGACAGCGCCATTGGATCGAGTGGCTCACCATCATCCGCATCGATGCCACCCTCGCTGCCCGCGGGGTTCTCCTCCACCTTCTCGAGCAGCGAGGTCTCGGCCGGGGCCATTTGCTCCAGCACCGCCTCATCCACAAGCTCAGCCTCTTCCGCGTCAAGGGCATCCACATCGATGCCAGCACGCCGCGCCTCCTGGCGATCGCCCACCTCCGCGGAGAGGGTCTCCATCACACGAATCAAGCGCGACGTATCAAAGCGCGCGAGGTGCTCGAAGATGCCCGCGGTGACGCCACGAGACGGCACATCGGGGTTCTTCAGCCACAACTCAAGCAGGCCACTATGCACCTCCTTGCGCTGGAGCAGCTCACCAAGAGGGTCCTCACTCATGTCGTACTCAATGAAGTTGATGCGCTCGCTCATGGCCTGCAGTGGGCCCTCACTTGCATGGACGCCATTCTGAAGAGAATCTGGGATACTCAAGAGACCGTACTCACGCCAGTGTTCGTAGAGCTGTGCGCGGATGCTACCAGGTAGGGCGTTGCTCGGCTCTCGGGCACCAACCACATTCTCGAGGAAGTCCGACCACGTGAGCTGCTCTTCTGGCCACGACACGACATACCAGTGAAGAAGGGCCTGTGGAGCCTCGAAGCTCTGCTTCAATGCGGGGAAGTAGCCGTTGACGACATGCAAGCCGTGCTCTTCCAGGTAGGCGATCTCCAAGTCGGGGCGGACGAGCACCCGCCGACGAGAGCCCTTCCACTGGGCGTAGAGTTGTTGTGGGGTGATGTCACCCAACAAGGAGAGTGCCTTGTAGGCGTTGACGACGCAATCGCCAAGAATTAATTCCTGCCACGTCGTCCCAAGGCCTTCCTCGACCATGGCCTGCTCCTCCTTGGTCAGGATGATGCTGGCTGGGTCGCGCACCGCATAGCCCGCCACTGCGGGGTAGAGATAGCGCACAAGACCGCGGCTACGGACGAGGTTGCCAGCCACATCGCCCTCATCGTCAATACGCAAATTGTGCTTGCTGAAGACGTGCTCCACACGACGAGCAAAGCGGCGGCACAGCGCGTGAGGCTTGATGAGCACGAAGGCGGTGTTGCGGACCTGCTGTGTGCGGTATTGCTCCTCCATTGTGTGAAGGACCTCCAACACCTCATCTGCGCCAGCTCCCTCCACCACATCGAAGACTCGACGAGCGTTGGACGGGGAGGAGGCGGATTCTGCCTCCTCCCCTGCCGTTTCCATAATGGGGTTTGTCAAGGCACGTCGAAGCACAAAAGGTGAGATCTCGTACTCCGGCCCAAGAGCCCGACGGCCAAGTGCATCCACGGAGACGCCTAGGCGCAGCCACAACTGCCGCTGCTGCATCGCCACGAGGGCATTGTCGGAGGCCTGAACAACTCCCAAGAAAGGGTGCGGGGCCTCGGCAAGACCCAAGCGCTGCCAGCTCTCCACGAGGGTGGCGTGGAAGCTACCCAGACGTGCCTGTTCCACGTAGGTGTCGCCCAACACGTTGTGGGTGAACTCCTCGTAGGTGAAGGCCGTCTCCGCCCACTTGACCAACAAGAAGTGCTTGCCATCACTGGGGGCGGAAAACTGCTCCTGGCAGTAGGGCACAAAACCGTTGATGATGTACAGGTCCTCTGTGGGCACCTTTCCCACGAAGAGGTCGCCGGCGAGGCGGACGATGGGGAAGCAGGTCTTCCACACGTCAAAGGTCTTCTTCGGGGTGAGGTTGAACTCTGCCGCCACCTCCACCGCCGTCAGCACCCGCGAGGGTTCCATCGGCTCACCAAAAGAATCCTCGAAGCGCTGCATGAGGGTGGCATCCCGACCAATGGTGTGGGCGGAGGTCTCCAGCATGCCGTAGCGGACGAGACGGGCGTAGTGCTTGACGAAGATGGCCATCTCGGTCGCCTCATGATCTGGAATGGCACCTGCCAACACCACCTCGACTTGGTGGCTGGCGAGGAACTCACGCAGCAGGGCAATCATGGAAGCACCACGGCCCTTGACGGTGTAGGAAGGTGAGATGGAGAGGAGGGCGTGGCAGTAGCGGGGCTCTGCGGCAGCCTCGGAAGGCTGCGTGAGCCCGTCCTCGCCAATGATCACGGCGACGGGCTCTGCCGGGGCGTCGACGGGCTTCGACGCCGCACACGACTTCTTGTGGCCTGGCGCCTTTCCTTCCAAGGTGGAGGGGTAGGCCTCCGCCGTGCGCTTCGCCGACTTCAGCACGATCGCCGCCTGGACCTTGCGCTTGACCTCGGAGATGTCGCTGCCATCCTCGCGCAGGTAGAACATGGCGCTCGGGTTTACAATGACGGAGTGATCCGCAAAGAGTGCGAAGGCGTAGCTGTGCTGCAGCACCACGAGTGCACGTGCCAAGTCTGCGGTGGACTGTGGCAAGAAGTCGAAGATGGCCGTTGCGCTGCTCACGGGCTGACCCTTGAAGTGGGAAACAGGGTTCTGCAACAAGTGATGGAGGAAGTTCACATTGACCCCATTCTGCACGAGCAGGCGGCCAACGACATCCTCCTCGGGAAGCAGATTCAGCCACAAGCAGCGCTCCGCCATGGCCTCCACGGGTGAAGCCGAGGCATGAATGTAGTTCTCCACGCTATCCGGTGGGCCGTTGAGGCCGTAGTCGCTCCAGTGCTCGCAGAGATGGTGACGAATGGAACCAACCATCGCCACACTGGGATCTGCGTCGCCAACCACCATGCTCTGAAAGTCCTCCCAGCTGAGGAGGTCGGCATCCCAGCAAACGCTATACCACACCGCACGTGGCCCTGCGTAGAGCCGTGAGGCAAGGTAGGGGTAGAAGCCATTCACCACGTACATGCCCTCCACCTCCATATAGCCAATATAGAGGTTGGGTGAGAGGCACACCTTGTTCTCGCAGGCGTCCCACCAGCTGATGATGCGGGTCTCGCCGTAGCGCGCCACCGCCTCCGTAGCGTTCACAACCAAGAAGAGGCGGATGGCCGTCTCCCACTGCATCTCAAAGTGCTCGAAGAAGGTGGCGCGTTCAGCGTCGGTGATGGGGATTTCTGAGGCGTGGCGTTCACATGAGTTGCGGTAGAGTGTCGTAAAGGGTGAATCCAACAACCGCTTGGCCGACGCCGTCTCCATGGACACCTCACCCTCGTTGCGGATAGAGACCTTGTGTGCCTTGAGGAGTGCAGGAATCTGCTCACGCACAACCTCCTTCGTGGTGGACGGGTGCAGCCAGAGAAAGGCGTAGTTCAGCTTGGCGGTGCGGTGAATCTGGCGTGCCACAAGTCGCATCGCCTCACAGCAGGCGGAGGTTGACCTGTGGTAGGACATCTGCCGCAGCACACTCTTCTCCGCCTCCACGGTGGAGAGGGCGTGGCACTCACGATAGCCTAGAGAGTAGTAGGCCATGATGTTAAGTGGCACACCCTCCATCAAGAGACGCTGCGTCATTGGGTCCTCGCCGACGCGCTGCTCCAACTGCACAGAGCGCTTCTGGAGCCACGAGGCGCGATCAGCCAGGCCCTCCAGCGGACCGCTCGATACGCTCACACTACTCTGCGAACGGAAGCAGGGCCGCTCTGGGAGGCCCAACTCCCTCCACTCCTCCGAGATGGTGCGCTGCAAGCTGCCAGCGGTAGACTTGCTCACATCCTCATTGCCAACAATGATGCCGCAGAAGTCCTCCCAGCTCCACTTGCTCTCCTTCCACTCCACCTCGAAGTAGTGGACGCGGCACTTGGCAGGGTTGTAGCCCTCCTCCACGTAGGGGAAGAAGCCGTTCACAACATAGGTGTGCTGCTCACGCAGATAGGCGACGTGGACGTGGCGGACGAGCTTGATGGGGTTGGAGTCGTCGAACTTCTTCATGAGCTCCGTCGGGCTGAGGTTGAGCTTGGCGCACGCATCAACAGCACCGAGGAAAACTTCAGAGACATCTGATGGGTAGCTCTTGAAGTGGGAGAAGAAGGCCTCTGTGGCACTAGTGGGCAGCGCCTCGGCAAGCGCATCGCCGGAGAGGCTGGCATAGCGGCGCAGCTCCGTCATGGTACGGGTCTCCATCACACGATCATGCGCAGCACGGGAGTAGTAGTCCCCATGCGATTTGACGCTCACGCGGGCACGCTTCAACACATCCAGCACCAAGGCGATGGCGCGCTCGGTGCAGGCACGTGGCTGCAGCAGCACCACCGCGCTATTCACCGCCGCCTCACGGTAGGCGCTCATGCTCTGCTGCTCCACCTCCCTGGCAAGGCCAATCATCTCTGATGTATCCATGTTCTCCACCACATCAAAGGCGTTCTTCGGCACGACATCCTCCACACACACAAGAGGGTTGCTGGCCCAGCGCAACAACACCGCGGAGGACACACCAAAGTTCAGCATCTGATAAGCCAACACATCGTGCTCAATGGGGATGCCAAGCCAGAGATGGCGCTCCACAAGGGCCTCAAGCGGACTGGCTGAGGCGTGGATGGCGTTGTACGTCGTGTTGGGCTCCGCAGCGAGGCCGAGCTCCGACCACTTGCGGAGGATGGTTCCTCGCAGGCTCGTTTCTGGGGCCGTGGCAGGGTTTGTGGAACCCACAACGAGAGCGCGGAAGTTGGTCCAGCTGCACTTCTGCTCAGGCCAAGACACCACAAAGCAGCGCACCTTGGCCTTGCGCGCAAGGAACATCTCCCGTAGAAGCGGGTAGAAGCCATTGACAATGAAGGCATCACCGTGGTGGGAAGAGCGATGGCGGCACACGTAGGCTCCACTGGTCAGCTTCACCTTCGTCGTCTCCTTCTCCCAGAGGGTGTAGAGCTCCAGTGGGCTCAGCTCACCAAGCATGGTGAGGGCGGCGGCGGCATTCCAAACACGTCCGCCAAGCAGGGCATCAGCCCAGCTCATTCCGCATACATCCTTGAAGAGGGATTGAGCCTCCTCACTCACGACGATATCACGCGGGTCCACATCCAACGCATGTCGGGCAATGACGCCGTAGTGGCGATCAATGATGTTTTTGCTTTGGATCTGCTTCGCCTCCACATCCTCCACGCGGTCTACCGAAAGTCCCTCAATCTGCTGCGCCAGCATCTCGCTCACCAAAGAGCACACCTCTTCGGTGCAGGCGTGAGGCTTGACGAAGAGGAATGCCGTGTTGCGAATGTTGGCAACCTCTTCCTCGCATCCAGCGGTGAGGTCCACAACCTCCTCACCAGCTCGAATGTCGTCAACGAAAAAGGCATTGGTGTGGGTCTCCGTATCTTGCTTCAGCATCAAGTACACGTCAGCCAGCCGCCGCACCGCCTCTGAGCTCTGCAGGTTGCTCAAAAGGCCAAAGATGGAACGGATGGCACCGGCCTCAATGAGGACCGGATTGCTCAGCACACGCTGAAGAAAGCTGTAGGGAATACCTTCCTGGAGAAGATGTCGGCCGTAGACGTCTTCGTGCACGCTCTGGTCGGCCCACAAGCACCGCTGCGCGAGAGCCTCCAGTGGTCCGCTTGATACGTCCAGGCCGTTCAAGCCAATGCTAAGTGGGCGGGCAAGTCCGAGCTTCTCCGGGTTGGTGAAGAGCTCGTGGCGGAGCGTGCCGGGGGTGGTGTGTGGAGGGTCCACCTGGCCGATGACGCGGTTGAGAAAATCAGCCCACGTCAGTGTTGATTCGGGCCAAACAAGGCTCATCCAACAGCAACGTGCGCCATCCTCGAGGCACTTCTCCACAATAAGTGGGTAGAAGCCATTTAGGACGTAGTAGCGCTCCTCACCCAACGGCTGGACGTAGAGCCCGCGTTGGAGGAGGAGTGGCTGGTGTGTGGCCATGCCGAGGCTATCTGGGGGTTGAAAGCGGCTGTGGGCCCACCACATCTCGCTGAGCTCCATCGGGGTCAAGTTGCCCAGAGTCACCATCGCATCCTTGGCGCTGAGAAGACGGCCCTCCTCCACCACAGTATCCCACAGTTCGTGGTACACCTGGTAGAAGGCGGACTTTACCTCCTCATTGTTGCGGATGAGCTTTGAGAGGTCCTCTGACGGGGCATTGGCGTAATAGTGCACAGCTTCATAGTGCTGTGGTATCAGATTGCGTGCGTTGAGCTCCTCGCTACTCACGGGTACCATCTCATCAATGTGGATGCCATACCTGTGGAGATATCCGGTGATGTAGGTGAGGAAGGCATCGGTGCTGGCTTCGGGCTTGATGAGCAGAAAGGCTGTATTCATGGCAGCCATGGCTGTGGTACTAGCACAGACGAATCAGCTACTCGCGGTAGATGTGTAGGGCAGCCACAATGTCCTTGGGCTGCTGAGAGTGGGTGTGTGAGTGAGTAGATGCAAATCTACGGTCCTCACACGCAACCTATTCTAGGATCAACGTCCACAAACTAGAACAAGAGGCAACAAGAGGAGTAGGACGATGTTGTAAGTGATGCAGAGTGTCAACGTATTGCGTTGGTAGGAAGAAGGGGGGGGGAAATGTGGTTTCTGTACAAGAAAAGGAAAAACACGTGTTGGTGAGTGAAGAATGTAGTTGAGTGATCTAGAATGTAGCGTTGATGATGGTATGTGCATCTACATACTCATGCTTGGCAGTAGAAGGAAGCTGCTGTATCGAAGCTTGTTCGCAGTGCTGCCAAATCATTCGGCAGCAAGCGGATGAGGGCGTTGACCTGAACGAGGTAGTGTGAGACTTGTGTGGGCTCACCCGTCATGTGCACGAGGCGCTGAAGAAGAACATGTTGCTCCGAGTTGAGCTCGTGAGATTGGCGGTGCTCCAGAAAGCACTGAAGAATAGCAGCGATGTCGGAGCCACAGGTGAGTAGACTAGGCTCCTGCTCATCGTGGGTGTTGTAGGGGATGCTTCGTCCAGCTTGGCGGTCAGCGAACATGCTGAAGTCCACCATGCGCTCCCAGTGTACTGGAAACAGCTTCGGTCCTACATCAATGAAGGCATCCATTTGCTCAACACTCTGACCCCTTGGGGTACGTGGGAAAGCAAGAAGCAGTTCACCCAGCGATGGCAAGTTACCATGAACGACACGACGAGCGACCATGTCGGATAGCATTCGAAGAACACAGCGCAGGGCTGTGGCATAGGCCGGTGAGCTCAGCGGAACCCCACTGAGCGGCACCGCCCTCCACCCACGGGGAAGCTCCACCATCGTCACCCCTCCGTCTGTGAATTCGTGCGTTTCCACACGTACGTCAGACGCACAGAGAGAGATGCCCACGGCTGCCCTCAATCCTTCGTGCAACTTCATTGCATAGGCAGGACTCCGCCAGCGGTACACCAGCACACGTGCGGCGGCATCATCTTCACTGTCTAGTGAACCTGCACCGACTGCGTATGTTGCTGAAGGCCCCTCTTTCGGAACACCATTTGCGTCCACCTCATCTGTGGCCGGCGAGCTTTCCGGACCAGCCTCTTGCACAGACGGGCCCTCGGACGAAGAGGCACTCACGTTGACCAGTGCCTCCGAGGCAAAGAACGAGGAGGTGGCGGCACTGGGGCGTGAGGCGGCCACCTCCTCTGCGGTGGGTGGATGCTCCACCTCTACCCCCACAAACACACTCGCCACCGCGTAGAAGGTGGTGAGGCGGAAGTGGCGTTGGCCAAAAGTGTACGTCCGGCCGCTACGGAGGATCGGGGCAGGGTCCACCGACGACTCCGCCGCACTCCCCTGAGGCAGGCAGGGAAGGAGAGCTCTTAGGTTCGTCTCCACGTCCGAGCACACCAAACGTGCGGAGATGGACGTAGCCTCTACTCCATAGACGTGGCTGCGAATAGGCTCCGAGTACTTCAGCGTCGTCGTTGGCCGAGGCTGCTGTGTGAGACGGAAGAGCTGCCGTGTTGTACGCTCCAGCGGAAGTGCTGAAGGACGTACAAAGAACGTTCCACATGCCTCCTCTGTCGGGGCTGAACACAAGGGTGGTGGGGTGGGCGTTCTTGCGCGTGGAGGACGTGGAGGTAGTGATGCATCTCTCGCGGTCAATCCAATCTTCACCCCACCATCCTTCTCCTGCCCACACGGAGGTTGCGACGTGGATCGCTGACGCTTGCGCAAATCCTCCACCTTCTTCGCGGCCATCACGCGCACGCAGCAGCATTGGTTCTCCTTGTCGTCTTCGTCAGGCAACACCGCCACGAGACCAGGTTGGCTATCTCGGTAAATGGAGTAGGGCTCCGACAAACGCACCGCACCCACCACAGGCACGGATGGGCCATCGCAACGGCCCATACTTCGGCTGTCGGCACGCACCAACGGCATCGATACAGAACGCGTTATAGAGCGAACAACGCCGCCTTCCGTCGGTACTTGAGAGGCATCCTGCACCTGCAGACGTGAAGGACGCCATCGGCAGGCGCCACCAGTGGCTGCTGCGATGGACGTCTCGCTGTCCTTCACCAGCAACTCCGCACTCAGACGTACCCCAGAGCGACGTCCCTTGGCTGCCCCATCACGCTCCACCCGGCGGCACTCCTGCTGGACCGAGATGTCCTGCATTTGGTAGAGCACACAGAGCTCACGGCCAAGGCGGTCGTAGATGGGATATTTGGAGGAGAACACAACGTTGGGGTGGCGAGAGGTGAGGGCACAGCGTCGACGCTCGTACTGCCGCGACTCCTCATCCAGACGGGTGGAGATCGTGGTCGTGCCGGGACCCGCAACGTCCCTCTCTTCCTCATCCACCTCCCGAAGATACTCGGCAACGGTGAGACGCTTAATGTGTGTCCGATCGTAGCCACGAACCGCCGTGAAGGGAGAGTACATCTCCGGCATTCTACCTATATGTATGGCTTATGAACATGAATAGATAGAAGAGCACCAGTACTAGGAGAAGAGCAGCAGACATCCGGGTTCACGCAGTACGAAGAAGGAAGCTGCACATTCATCCAAGCATCTTTGTATTCACAGATGCTGACGACAACAACATGCACCCGTGCACAAGGAGAGGAGCTTCATAACTTCTTCATTCTAGTATCATCCCGGAGCAGGGGCACTGCGTGCGATGAGCGTTGCACGGATCATCTCCTTTACCTCGTCGTAGTGGAGATAATTTTGGTCGTTGACGGGCAACGTGCCCACGGCGGCAGTGGGGAAGAAGGACTCCCCGAGCCGTCCACCCACCACAGTATCGGCGAATGCCGGTCCGCTTGCCCCACCCCCTCCGCTTCGAATGAGCTTCATACTCGGACGATGCGAGAGCACAGACAACTCCAACGCTGCAGCGGCACTGCTCCCTCCAAGTGGTGCCTCGGGCGTGGACGAGGAGGCGAACATGGGCCGTCCACCTCCGCAGGGCGGCCCCATCCACGCCGCCGCGCGTGCATCCCAGTCACCCATCCCCACGGGCGATACCGATTCTTCACCGGTGAAGGCGATACGCAGCGAACATCCCTCATCATTGAGAAGGCGGTCGCCGTCGGAGGCTGCAAGAATATCCGGGCCAGGGTGGAGTGCGCGAGGGAGGTCTAGAAGATGCCCAAGCAGTGATGGAAGCAGACACACCACGTCGGCTGGAGAGACGACGACGAAGGCGAAGGTGCTCAGTTGCCGTCCCGCTCCGACTCGAGAGGCATCGGCGTAGTTAAAGCGAAGGCTGTTCACCCGTGCGTGGTGGTGAGTTGGTCGTTGAGGAGATGAATCCAGGGAGGAACGACGACCGCTGGCGTTGGCAGCATCTTCTGGATAGAAGAGGAGTGAAGCCGCCTTCAAAAGGGTCAGATAGTATGGAATCCGTCGAGTGGCCAAGGAGCCTGGGGAGTAGCACATGTACATGCTTCCCCGAATCACCAAAATGAGATGGCGAAGGTAGCGCGACACGAGGGCAGACATCTGGACCGTCTCCAGGAGCTGCTGTCCATCAGAGGAGGTGGCCACCTCCGTCAGGTAGCGCTTATTAACCACCGTAGAGGTGCGCGGGTTGCTACTCTGTAGGACTACTGCACTGTCCATGGAGAGGGCGGACATGTACGTGGATAGCGCAAATGCCGCGCGAAGGTACACCGGAAGGGCCGTGACGTAGCTCGTGTACTCGCAAAAGGCCACGATGCGCAGTGATGGGACCTCCTTCACATGGTTTCCCTTGTCTGCTACCTGTCCAAAGGTTAGAACGTCCATCAGGGCGGACACCACCGACGAGCTTGCCTGGGCAATGCCGTGGAGGCACACCACCACAACGACCTTCTTGCTGGAGTTGGCAAGTGAGCTGGAGCCCCGTCGGGTCAGAATCGGAAACCCGGACGCTGCTTCACGTGGCGTGGACGGGGAGAATAGCTCCGCCGCCTCGCGGGGAGTAGAATGCGCGCTGGAAATAGTGGCGGAGGCCAATTCGGCGCGAATGAGGTAGCCGCACAAGTCCTCAGCTGTTGTACGCCCATTGATGTGATATTCAATGTACTTGGGGCCGCGGGGCATGCAGGTGACGACGCTCTTGCTCCGTGACTCGTGCAGCACGAGAAGATGAGTATGGGGTACGCAGCAGCATATCGACACCAGCGCATAAAGCTGGCGGCATTCAGCAGTTGTGGGATGGGCCGTGGACGGCCATTGACGTGAGAAGGGGTCTGGAAAGACCTCACTCAAGGTTGGTTTGTTCATGACCAATGCAGGAGCATCGACAGTTTCCGTATATCAAAGCGGACCAACAGCTACTGCTGAATGAAAAAAAAAAAGAAGGGTAACAATGAAGAAGGAGAGTCATGGATGAAGTGTACGGCCAATGTGTAGTTGCGGGTCTGGAATAACAAAAAGTGCTGTGTTGGTTGATCAATGTGCAGTGTACAACAGAGACGGCCTCTCTGAAAATCTATCAATCTATCCATTATGCTTATGGGATGCCCCAATCACCGGAGAGTTCGTCAGCCTCCACATCGCGGTCAGCCTCTGCCTGGCGGCCCCCGCCAGCACCGCGTCCTCCTTTCTTCGTGCCGGCACCCCGCGGCTGACGAGGCTTTGCTTGGGGACGACTACCAAGACTGTCACCTAGCGCGTCAGCCTCCTCAACCACCTCCTCCCCACCCAGCCAAGGTGTGGGCTCTTGTGGGTCGGGCTCATAGACGTAGGGCTGGCGACTCGTTGGAGAGTGGTTCTCCCCAGGAGACCAGGCATCTGCAGGCGAAAAGGCAGCAGATGATCCATCTCCTGCTGGATGAAAGCCACCAGGGTGTACCGGC
Source organism: Jaenimonas drosophilae (assembly GCA_030849065.1). Classification (NCBI taxonomy): domain Eukaryota; phylum Euglenozoa; class Kinetoplastea; order Trypanosomatida; family Trypanosomatidae; genus Jaenimonas; species Jaenimonas drosophilae. The sequence continues at coordinate 21,466 of JASAON010001563.1, forward strand.
ATCGTACCTCCGACCCCACCCTCACAGGCGGGCTCTACTTCCATATCATCATGACGTCCGGGAAGCTGATGGCGCCAGGCAAACTGAGCCAAGTCCGATGGTGCCGCGTCTGCCCCGAGGGCATCCTTCATATTCTCAAACTGCTTCTCCTTCAAAAGGTGTGCCACTTGTTCCTTCATGGCTTCCACCAAACCGTTAAAGTCCTCCTCTGTCATGAGTTGGTAGGAACGGACGATGCGGACCTCCTCTCCGGCCTCCATTGCGGTGCGGGTATCATCAAGAATGGCGTGGCGTTGAGCCGTGTGGAGGGCCAAGAGGGACTCGGAGGTGGCGCATAGAGGCCCACGCGCCTCCCACGGAGCGTCGGCCTCTGACAGGAGACGCTGTGCTCGGTGATTCGAGTTGATTATGAGGGCAATGATGCCCGCAATAGAGCCAAGGAGCTGCAGACACGATGCACAGAAGGGAAACATGGTGGATAGAGAAAAGAGGGTGTAGCCGTCGTAACCCGAGTACATGTAGGCCTCCAAATCAGCCTCCTTCAGACGGTTGGCACAGTGCTCTAGCGTCCGCTTGAAAAAGAGCATGTTGGGGACGAAGACCCACGATATGATGATGATGGCAATGAGTAGGACCCAAGTGGATATCACTAAAAAATGATAAATAGGGACGTGTACGCTACAAATTCGCACATGTCGATGATTGACCTTGTAGAGCGACATGGAGACGGCATCCAGGACCAGCACAAGGAACTCAATAACAAAGATGGCAGTCACAAGCTGAGCAGCCGTCATCATCCCGTACGTGACGTTGCTGATGTCTGCTGTGATCTCCGCCTTGGCAGGCCCAAGATGCAGCTGCCCTTCATAGGTGCACCCCTTCATCACAGTTCGTATAGCCTCGGACACCAACTCTCCATGATCGTCGCCGTAGTAGTCGGGCATGGTTCCCTTGAGCAGAACGAAGTAGCTCGTCATGAAGGTCACAATGGAGATGGCATGGAAAAGTAGGGCAAGCTGATACACGCCTTGGAAAATCAGCTCGACCGGTGCCCGTGGGTGCTGCGGGGCAGGAAAGATGTACAACATTTCTCTGTCGCAGTCTGCTCGTGGGTTGGGCTAAGAGAGCTTCGATAGTGGCCCTTGAGACACAAGACAACAACAAAAAAGAAGGACAAAGAAAATAAAAAATTGCAAAACACAGAGGTGGGAAGGACGATGCAGAGAGCCAGCGGAGGGATTAAAAGGTTTGGTAGAGTCCCGTTGTTAAGGGTCAGTACGGACACGAAGGTTGCCAGTTGCGAGTGGAAACAACTCACTTGCGTTGTTTCCGCAGGTTGGAGATGCGCCACGAGCTACCCGTTTCCCAAGACTTGAGAATAGGCGTGAACCGCTCCGCCTCCTGCGCTCGCGTCAGCCGTTTGCCCTGTTTCGGTTTCGAGAAGAAGGCGGGGGCCAGCTCCACCAGCCAGGACGGCTCAATGGCCAGCAGCTCACTCATGTACTCACGCTTCGTCAGTCGCAGATCGTCAAAGATGACGTACTTGGGCGGGTCATCTGCCATCACGGAGCTCGGATGAACGTAGACCTCTCGTCGATCCGCCATCGTAACGTAAGACCGCGCATGTGAATCCACGCGCTTCGCTGTATTCATGAAATAGCCAGCGGTGAGGGCCTTGCGCACCGACGTCAGGTTGGCATCGTTGACGTGTGAAATGTTGGCGTTGCGTCGCGAGAGCATGTCCTTCAGCTGATCGCGTGTGTCTCTCGCCTCGACAAGCATCCGGTGCTTGAGGAAGTTGCGACGAGACCACTCCTCGGACATGCCATTCTCCATCCACGCATCGTAAACAGCCATGAGTGTGATTTGGTCTCCCTCAGGCTGGGTGAATTGGCGTCGTGCGGCATCCGCAGCCTCCGCCTTGTCCCTCGGACGGTAGAAAACGCCACGCTTCTGCACAGCAAGCATGGAGACAATGGTGAGGACGGGCTCACTGCAGCCAAAGTCCACGGCCGTGAGGAGTGTTTTACTCTGTGATGGGTCAATGGAAAGTTGAGCCATGCGTCCGCCGAGAGGGGTCAGCAAACCATCATCATCCAAAGCCTCGAGGTAGCGCAACTTCTCCAAAGCTGCAACAATGGCCTCCACGGGCGGGGAGTCCATTAGCTCCACCTGGAAGAGGTCGATGCCCATTGCCTTCAGCTGCAATGTGACGTGAAAGAGGTTTGCGCGCATAATGTCAGGAACGGTCTCGGCCACCATATCCTCCATGAACTGTGTCTCCGTGAAGATGCGGTAGCACTTGCCGGGGCCAATACGTCCCGCTCGTCCTGCGCGCTGCTTCGCCTGTGCTTGGGAGATGGGCACGATGCGAAGCTCCTCCATCCCACGCTTCGGATCAAAGCGACTTTGCTTGCAGTAGCCACTATCAATCACGTAGTAGAGGTTGTTGATGGTGATGGAGGTTTCGGCAACATTGGTGGCAAGGACAACCTTGCGACACCCTGGTGGTGTTGGCTCAAAGACCTTGGATTGAACCTCCTGCGGCATTGTTGCGGTCAGGGGTAGCACCAGCAAATCGGGTACTGGGGTAGTGACCTTCTCCCGCAGCTGCTCGATCCACCGAAAGAGATGCTCACCGCCCAGCTCAATCTCTTCCTGACCCGTGAAGAAGACAAGGACGTCGCCCGGCGGCTCCTCCAGGTGGATCTTCATGACGGTCTGCAGAGCAGAACGCACGTAGTCGTTGGTGGGCTGAGAGAGGTAGTAGGTCTCCACAGGGAAGGTCCGCCCCTCAATGAGGAAGGGTTCCGTCGCACCAAAGTAGTCACAGAACTTCGTAGTCTCGAGGGTGGCGGAGGTGACGAGCACCTTCAATTCAGGGTGCGTGCGTAGTGCCTTCCGCACAATAGCGAAGAGGAGATCGGTGTTAATGGACCGCTCGTGCGCTTCGTCGAGCATGATGACGCTATACCGTTGGAAGCTATCATCCAGAAGGGCTTCGCGGAGAAGCATACCATCAGTGAGGTACTTGATGCGGGTCAGCGAGCTGGTCACATCGCGGAATCGAACACAGAAGCCAACCTCCTCACCCAGACGGCAGCCGTACTCCTCTGCGACGCGTACAGCTAAAGTCTCGGCAGCCACACGTCGAGGTTGTGTGCAGCAAATGATACCCTTACTGGCGTAGCCATGTTCCGCAAGGTATTGTGGGATCTGAGTAGTTTTACCGCTTCCCGTCTCCCCAACGAGGACCGTCACACTGTGGCTATCCACGTAGGAAAGAATGTCATCACGGCGCTGGTAGATGGGTAGCGACTGGCGCTGTTCCTGAAGACTTTGGTAGTTCTGCGGAAGACCAAATCGTGGCTTGGCACCGCAACTGTGCTTCATCCACGGAGGCAACTTGGTGGAAGGCTGATTGGGACCAAATCCGGGCTCCTCTGGCTTCTCATCCAGCTCCATGTGCAGCAACGACCTGGTGGGCTCGGAGGCCCCCTCTTCGACCTCTGTGCTGTCTCCATCCTGCTGCTGCTGCTGTGCACGAGTCTTCTTGGCGATCATTCGGCGATCGGCGTTGATCTTGAGCTGCTGCTGGGCCGTCAGCTCCATGCTGCTGAGCTTGGAGAGGTCACCCTGTTGACGTTGTGCCAGACGATCCAGAATGGCCTGTCGGTGCTGCGGTGTACGAGCTTCACGTAGCTGCTGAGATGGTAGTAGCGCACGGTAGTTGATCTTGCGACGGAAGGATTGCAGACCTAGACGACGCAAAAAACGTGGCTCCTCCTCGTTCAGCTCTACCCCGTCATCCACGGCCTCTTCTGGCCGCAGCTGAAGGAAGTCTGCCTCATCGGCGAGCCCGCTGCGCACGTGCTGTGCCATACGAAACATCTCCTCGGGCGATACCTTCATGCTCGCCTTGCGCTCAGCGGGTGAAGCTACAGCGTTGGAGGCTCCGTCCTGGACGGCTGCCCGAAGAGCAGCGGCTCGCTGTTCCGCCTCCTCCTCCTTTACTCGCTCCGCCAGCTGCAGTGCGCCAGCAGCCAGGGCCGTTTCCACGTGGTCGGGCGTCAGGGTCCGATGCAGTATGCGGTAGAGCAACTCCAACTGAGGCATCGTCACGGGCGGCACCTCGTCGTCCTCCCCCGCACCGTTCACCGCCTCACCAATTGCCTGAACCACATGCTCACGCATGGCATCTAAATCTAACGCACGACCTTCGGGCTGCTTCGCCATGAATGCGCTTACTCGATCATGGAACAATTCCACCAGCCCATCGACATCATCGTAGTATCCCTCGCTTTCACTGTTGCTGGTGGCCTTGCCCATGATGCACTCGAGGGCATCGTAGATACTATTCTTGCATTGAATCTCCTGCAGTTTGGCGAGGATGGCCAGCGACTGCTGCTCCAGCTCAGCCTCTACACCGCTCATGTATGGATGCAGTGCTCTCGACTAGTGGCGTATTGTACCCGTACACGAGTACCCCAGAAACAAAGAGGAGGCAATGTGGAAGAGACGAGAGTCAAACTTCTTCAGAGAATGGATGAGAATATCAGTCAGCGGTGTTCGTGTGGCCGCTTCAGGAAGTTTGGGGTTCGATGGACGCATGGAGCCCATGGACGTAGGCGTGCATGCGCCGATAAGGGAGAGGAAACATAGACCACCCAGTGGCCACAACAATGACACCAACAACACCCCCAACCTCCAAACTCACAATTAACAAGGCGATGCCACCGAGCCCGTTCCGCTGAATCATACATACGGCAGCGGGTGAGAGAAGAGGAGGGAATATTGGTGTGCTGAGGTCGATGATGGCCGATCCACAAAAACACGGGCAGGTTCCACGTCGCTGCTAACACGAGACGAGAAGGAATCGCAAGTTGGATCCCACGTGGGGAGGGCAGTTGGAGGATGGATATGCACATCAACGCGGACAACCACATGACCGTCCGGCACGCACCATATCTTAGTGGGTGGAAGAGGAGGGGAGACCATGAAGAGGTTTGGATTGCACCACCTCGAAAGTGTACATCACTGAGCATCTCCCGTCCCAGGCCGTCGCATCAGTGCTGGACGGCTTGCTGGTGGGATTCCACCCGGCAACCGTTGAAACCGCACAAATCCATAGGGGCTACGGCCAACGTTGTCAAGGTCGCCGATGCGGATAAGTTTCTCAATGGAGACGGTGAAGGAGAGCCCCAGCACCGCACACTCGGCATCCCACAACTCCACCAGCTGCTTTTCAGGGTGGTAGCTCTTGACGAGGGCAACACTTCGGCCAAGAATAGCCACGTTGTGGGCCTTGCGTGTGTCATAGTTTAAGAGGAGCACCACGTCCTCTGACTGGGTGGCCTCCTTAAGAAGCTTGTCCAGCTCGTCGTCGAGGTCGATATCATCCAACTCCTCCACCACGACCGGTGTTCCACTAAAAGGGGCCCCACTCGACCCACTCGTGGTGTCGATCGTCGAGGTGCCAGCCTCTCCTGGGCGATAGAACTCCTCTACAGACTCCGTCGTGCGGCTCGTTCGATGCCCGTTACGTGACTCCAGGAACTTGGAGCACACCTGTGCAACAAATGCAGCATCAATCTTTACATTGATGACGGAGAGGCTTACGTCCACATCTCGCCACGCAAAGGCCTGGCTGCCACGTCTGCGCTGGTCATTCATTGTCTTGAGGAAGGCCTCATAGAAGATCTCCTCTGGGCTGTAGAAGTAGCCAAGTTGGGCGAAGGCGAGGGACATACCCTGGAAGTGGGGGCTTGGGCTAACATGAAACACGTTCTGTACAGGAAGGAGATCCAACCTAAAGGCACGGCTGTACTCTGCCGGCATCGGTGCTTCCTCGCGAGGGCCTCGGTAGAGCATCAAGCAGCCACGTGAGCGGTGATTGCGTGTGGCATCGGTGTCCGTGATGGCGTCATGGAGAGATTTGAGAGTCACTGTCCATGTACGTAAGTAGCTGTTAGGGTTACAATCGGACACTGAAACACACTTCCACTCACTGTTGTAGCCCACCACAAGCCCGAAGTTGCCAACTGGTGTGCTGGCACCATTCAGAAGCAGCGAAGGGCCATTCATGAGCACCATGAGAAGACGATCTTCGTCCTTGAGAGATGCTTCAATGAGTGTCTCGAAGTCTTGGAGGGTCAACATCGAGTTGCCGTCAGCATCGATTTCCCCGTGGTAGACCTTTACCTGCACACTGTCCTCGAGGTGTGCGTGATGAAGGTACTGGTCAAGGCAAACATGCAGCGATTCGAGAGTGACAAAACGGTTGATGAGCGTTGACACGTCAAAAGGAAGACGCTGAAGGGCCTCCTCAAAGGTGGTGGCGATCCCAAGGCCGCTGCAGGCCATGGCAATGATGGCCGGCATGACGGGTAGCGGAGGAAATCGAAGTGCCCCGCACTTATTTAGGGACTTGGTGACGCTCTGGTGAAGGTTCAGTCGCATCTGGTGGTGTATCAGTCGGAGTCGATTTTGAACCTTGGGAGACATCCAACGAGGTGCCCCAACATTGACCGTGGTGTCCAGCGGAGATGACGTGCCCAGGGAGGGGGCGTTGAGAGAAAGGGGTGAGGCACCCTCCGAGGGTGACGTGGTGCCCAGGTTGGAGAACATCAGATAGCCGTTTCCGGTCATGGCCTTGTGCAGGCGGTCTAAAGGGCAGGACCACGTACGGGAGAAGGTCTTCGGGCGGGCATCCAAGAGCACCACCGTCTGTGCCTCCTGGTCGTACCCAGCAAGGACGCACCATTGCGGGTCATCCACAATGTAGAGAACGTTGTGGGCAACGCTGGCGTTGTACATGATGAGCATCACATTGGATGGCGCCTCTGGGTCCTCATTGGACTTCTTGACGTCCAGGATAATGGACTCCAAATCAAAGACGGAAATGGTAGGGACGGCATCCTCGCGCGAAATGTTCGTGAGGACGGGGTACAGCTGCACGGTGTAGCTCCGACTAGTGCGGATGATGAACTCTTGTGCGTACTGGTAGACCTGATCCAAAGACAAGACTCCTTGGATGAACACCTCCGCTGGGAACTGAAGCACTCGGATGATTTCAGATACTGGCAAGCCGTTGCCGTAACCGTGGGCACCAGGTCTAACGCCAGCAAGGAGATGCATGGCCCAGGCCACACCGACAATATGAGGGCTGATGCTATGCGAGACTACGGTGATGTGTGTCCCCAGCTGCGACGTACCCAGAACCTTGCCACTGCATAGTTCTGGAGTCCAAAATTGTGGAATCTCGTCAGTCGTAAATTCAGGAACACTGTCGCGTCTAAACACACGTACAAAGCCGCGGGCTCGGTGGCCTTCCTCTCCCGTCATCATGGCCTTGAAGAGGGATGCCGCAGGAACTTCAGTCAACTTCACGTGGAGTGCGTCGTTTACAACACCTTCGGCAATGGTGACCATCAGTTGCACCGCATTTCGAACATCCACCACCACGGCGTAGGCTCCATCGTTACGTGGGGAGTAGCGACGCTTCAGATGCCGCGGATTACCCAGGACCGAGGTAGCTAGTGGAGAATTCAGCTCATCTTCGTCCTCGTAGGCATCCACCAGCATCTCTTGCTCCAGGACGTAAGGGTCGTAGTTAACAATGCGAATGACCTGCGGCTCCTCACAGTCACGCGCAAGTACTCGGCAGAATTCTGGCAACTGCATGCGTGTCTGACGGTCACCCACCTCGTTGGGGCCCAAGTCGACCTCCCCAACTGTTGGAGAGACATCAAGGTGCACCGCCTCAAGGCTGTACTCGTCCTTGAAGCGATTGTCCACCGCCAGGAAGTCACGCAAAATGTCAACCATGATGGGTAAATGTGGTGCACCGGAATGAAGCATGTGTAGTGGAACCTGAGCGGCAAAGAAGATGTCCTCCACAGTTACGCGTTTGCGGCGGTCTCGGCATTGGGCATCACCACCGAGGAGGTTAGACAGCGCAACCGCAGCAGCACCAAAATGGCTGCATTGCATGACGTCCTTCAGCTCAGACACATCTTCTACTGCGTAGCTCTTGAATAAGTTGTTTCGCACCTTCTTCATCTCCACCATCTGCTGTCGCGAGTGTTTGTTTGGATGCCCTGTGGATCCCCCACTTCGCGTGGTGGCGTCGGGTGGGCCACTGGTTCCGGCAAACACAGTGCGCACCTCGGGTCCTCTCACGCCATCTGTCGAAGAGGCCAAGGCAGAACGAATATCAACAGTCGCCGTTGGTCCTGTGTTCGCACCATTGTTGTTGAAGGAAACAAGTGAGGAAGCCCGTCGGCGTTCCTCTTCATCATCTCGATCGGCAAGACGGGTATCACCGTAGATGCGGTCCTGCTCCATCATTCGACGGCTGTTGGAAGATACCTGCTCAAGCTGGTTCAGCGCAGCCTCCCATCGCTGGAGGTGCTCCTGCGCCACAACAGCTGATTGGCCCGCACCCATCCTAGAGTAGACTATACACCACTCCGCACTATAACAAAAGCGCTGGGAATGCTCTGAGTTGTGAGAGCAGCACTAGTAACTATAACACCAAAGAAGATGAAATCGGAAAAGAGGTACTTATTGGAGCATAGCAACCCCCCATTTCAATGAGAAGACGAAATTCCAAACTGAAGTTCCAGAAAGCTTGCATGTGCGTAGATAGTCAACCTATTCAACCCGGTGATAAAGTTGGCATCGCCGCACGCTAAGGTGGCGGGAGAAATAGGCGTGAGTTCGCGACAGGCACGCCTACAGCATGGAGACAAATCTTAGGGAGTTGTACACGTGAAGCTTCTATGACACAGAAATACTTCACAGGAAAGTCACCCTTCGGCTGGTAGGTGGAAACGCACAGTATCAGCTGAATCGAGACTGAATGGTACAATAGTCTTCTTGGCGTCACGAGGACAGTTCAGAAGTGATTAGTTGTTCCATGGTCGCATCATGCAGCGCGTCGTGTAGGAGAGGAAAAGTCACCATAATCAGTATAGCGAGCATCGTTTACAGTGGAAAATCTTAGGAAGTTGTACACGTGAAGCTTCTATGACACAGAAGTGCTTCACAGGAAAGTCATCCTTCGTATCACAATCAACAGTATAGAAAGTGAAGAGGGGAAATAGCGGCATCGCCGCGCACTGGATAGCATGTCCAACGAGGACACGACAGACGTCAACAGCGGTGACAAATCTTAGGGAGTTGTACACGTGAAGCTTCTATGACACAGAAATACTTCACAGGAAAGTCACCCTTCGGCTGGTAGGTGGAAACGCACAGTATCAGCTGAATCGAGACTGAATGGTACAATAGTCTTCTTGGCGTCACGAGGACAGTTCAGAAGTGATTAGTTGTTCCATGGTCGCATCATGCAGCGCGTCGTGTAGGAGAGGAAAAGTCACCATAATCAGTATAGCGAGCATCGTTTACAGTGGAAAATCTTAGGAAGTTGTACACGTGAAGCTTCTATGACACAGAAGTGCTTCACAGGAAAGTCATCCTTCGTATCACAATCAACAGTATAGAAAGTGAAGAGGGGAAATAGCGGCATCGCCGCGCACTGGATAGCATGTCCAACGAGGACACGACAGACGTCAACAGCGGTGACAAATCTTAGGGAGTTGTACACGTGAAGCTTCTATGACACAGAAGTGCTTCACAGGAAAGTCACCCTTCGGCTGGTAAGTGGGACCACGCAGTGTCCAAAGAGTGAAACCAATTGAATAAATGAAACCTGTGTTTGTGAAACGACGAGCGCCATGGGCCTCGCTGCACGGTCACTGGTGTACATGTCAGTGTATCAAAAAGAACTTGTTCGACGGTGTGTGCGCCGCTATTATGAATTGAACCACGAAAGAAGAGAGAAGGAATGATTTTGTGGCATGAATGAGCGCAGTCCACTGGATAAGGAAGCAGATGAATCGATGGGCAGTGATGGGGTATCATTTGATGCAGTTGGAGAATACACAGGTGCAAACTACCAGCTTCAGGGATGGGCATATGGATCCTCGCCATCCACCGACAGTTGTACAATGGAAGCGACGTGATGATGGACCAATAGGTACCTCCACGTCCGCCATCATGGTGTACGCTAGTAGAGGCAATCAAAGCGGTGAGAAGGACTGATGGTAGAAGATTGATAGCCCGTGCCAATGTTACGATTGTTTTGGTCAACACCGGAGAGGCCGATGCAAGGGAACAATGTACGCCCGCGGAGCTGCGCCTTTCCGTCGAAAACTAGGCCCGCGTACTTCTTGTCGACGAAGAGCTGAACCACACCTTCATCGGTGTCCACGACAAATGACAGCAGTGCCCCGCAGGAGGCCACAAACAACCGATACAGGTGCTTCAGTTCTACTCCATTAACATAGACCTTGGAGGTGCTCAGTTCCATATACACCACTAAGGGGGCCGAGTTTGCCGTTCGTGAGTTTGCCGATACATCTCCTGGTGGCAATTCTCCCAGTGGGGTACTCTCCAGCTTATCATTAGCAGGGTACGCATTCTCTGTGCAGAGACCCACACGACAGTTGTCTGTATTCACACGGAACTCGTAGTAGTACAAGCCCGAGTCGGGCATCATGCAGAGGTCACCAATCACTGGCCGGTACGGATACACACCACCTCCTTGGTGATACACCGTCGTACCGCGTAGTTGGTAAATGGGTCCCGCCCGAATCCACTTGAAGGTGACGCTCTTAACGTCCTCTGATGAAACGGGGCGGTAGGCATCGGCGGAAGGATGGCCGTTTTCCTTCGATGCGTGGTGGCTACCCTCGGCCGCGCGGCTGGCCTCTGTGGTGGCTGCCGCGCTATTGGTGAGCGGAAAGCTTGACCGCATCGACCTTTTGAGGTATAAGTGAAGTGGGAGGAGAAAAAAGGGTGCCCAGAGGGAAGCTGCTAATGAATACACGACAGCAGCACAATGGGAAGGACCAATGGATGCCGCTTGTTGATGATATTAGCTGTTCAAAAAGTAGAAGAGAACAAAAAAAACAATAGGGAGATAGATAGTTGTGCATCATCTACTACAGAGAGGACAGCTGTCAGTGGCCAAGCACTATTGGCAGACCCAGCACATCATAATTGACTCAATTGGGGAAATCACAAACAAGCATGGGAACGTGGATGTACTCCAAGGCTGGGGTTGTCACAGAGCTGCTTACTTCTTCTTGCCGACCTGGCGACCCTTCGCCTTACCGCGGATCTTCTTGTTACGGTTGCGGCGCTCCTTCACGGACTTGCGAGCGGGAAGGCGGGCCTTACCGAAGCCAAGACGGGCCTTGCGGTAGTTGGGCTCAATGCGCTTGAGGGAGGCGAGGTCGTCGTAGATCAAACCGAAGCCAGAGGTCTTGCCACCGCCGAACTTGGACTTGAAGCCAAAAACGGAGATCTGGTTCTCATCGGGAACCTTGTACAGCGTGGCGAGCTTCTTGCGGATAAGCTGAGCGGGCACGGTACCGCACCAGTTCGGGTGGTTCACCTCAACGATGAACTGCTTGCGGTTAAGCAGCTTGTTCACCTTGAACTGAGAGGTGCGGATGGACACCTCAGCCTTCTTCTTCTGGAACACCATTGTAATCCCTACACCAGACATTAAAAACAAAAAATAGAAGATCAAAGCACACATTTGTAACACAACGTGATTCCTGTATCCAGGCACCCCCTTCCAAGAGTAGGTCAACTACTGCAGCAATCACAGCTGCGTGACACGGCAGTACCACTAGAGTTTGATTAATCAAAAGGAAATGAAATCACAGAAATGTAGGGGTAGGTGCATCAGTGTTGCACTGGTCAGAGACCTAGCAGACTCGATGAAGTAGAGACCCACTTACTTCTTCTTGCCGACCTGGCGACCCTTCGCCTTACCGCGGATCTTCTTGTTACGGTTGCGGCGCTCCTTCACGGACTTGCGAGCGGGAAGGCGGGCCTTACCGAAGCCAAGACGGGCCTTGCGGTAGTTGGGCTCAATGCGCTTGAGGGAGGCGAGGTCGTCGTAGATCAAACCGAAGCCAGAGGTCTTGCCACCGCCGAACTTGGACTTGAAGCCAAAAACGGAGATCTGGTTCTCATCGGGAACCTTGTACAGCGTGGCGAGCTTCTTGCGGATAAGCTGAGCGGGCACGGTACCGCACCAGTTCGGGTGGTTCACCTCAACGATGAACTGCTTGCGGTTAAGCAGCTTGTTCACCTTGAACTGAGAGGTGCGGATGGACACCTCAGCCTTCTTCTTCTGGAACACCATTGTAATCCCTAACTAGCACAATTATGAAACAATGAACAATGTTAGGAGAAGAGCAAACACCAATAATATTCAACAGTTCTGTTGGGGGTATATCCACGCGAGAGCATCCAGCTCTGCTACCTCCCAGAAGGGAGGGGCCGTTCAGCACCACCAATAAGAAACAAGTTGTCTATAGCACTCAGCGCATTTGTTCCTTGCGCAGCATAACAATACATCAATTCAATTGCCAGGCACCTGTCGATGCCTCATCTCTCTGGCGTATCCGCCCGCCACAATGACGGGGCTATATGATACATACTCACCCTCCGTCCACCTATTCACGGATGCCCTCGCACACGTGACCTGGGCTGTGTAGCCCTTAACTGCAGCTGACGGTGGACGAGGCAGCCAAAGCATCCACCACGCTGAATATAAGCCCATCAAGTGCCTCCTCAACCACATTGGCGATAAATCCCTTCATCGACTTTGGATCCTTACCCGCCGCCATCCACGCAGGGATGGCAGACCTGTTCGGCTTCGTCGGCTCCTCCTGCCGCGATGAGGGCCCTCGCACGACATCTCGGTAGTAAACGGCCTCACGAACAAGTGGATCAGTGAAGGCCGCGCGCACCTGCGGCATGGCGACAATGCTGCGGAGCATCTCATCCAGCACATCACGTGCGAGGCTCGCTTCATCCAACGAAATGCTCGAGGCCTGACCGTATGACCCACCTCTTGAAGACTTCTCTGTGGAGGCTGCAGGCGGTACCATCGGGTCGGTGTGAATGTTCAGCACCGGGTTGAAGGTACGTTGTAGGGCATCCTTTCCGTAGAATCGCTCAAAGTCCTCCAGTGGCATCACGCGGGCCTGAACCAGCAGCTCCAGCGCATTCCACACGGCGGGAGATTGCTGAGGGATGTCCTCCTCGCTTGGTGTGGTGGCATTCCCTTCCGCATGCTGGCGACGTGCAGCTGCCACCTTCGCACTCAGCGCTCTCACACCTAAAGACTCCAGCGGGATGGTCGTCACCGGTTGGCGCTTCTTGCTCTTGGACTGGTACATCTTGGTGCAGGTCGTGCGCTGGAAGCTAGTGCGGTCACGCTCACCGTCTGACTTGATGCAGTCTGCCGCTGCAACAGATGCGCCAGCTCCTGCGGAATAAGAATTGCTCCCCCCTTCAGGCACCGAAGTTGCTGCCCCTGTCTGCATGCTACTCTCCGAACTTTCCAAGCCCGTCCGCTGCTGCGCCCTCAGCTCCTGGTCGAGCGCCGTCTCGTCCGCAATGCAGCATGTGACTGGCCACTCAATGAGCTGGCTGGTGCTGCCGGTGTACATGGAGAAGCGGCAGTTCAGGCTTTCACCAGGCCTCAACATCCCGATGGAGGGACGAACACGAATGGCGTGGTTGCCATAAGCATGTCGTCCATCCCACTGGAAGGAGAAGGTGTGGGTGGGGTGGTGATTCTTGACGCGAATGTGACGGCGGTACACAGCGAAGTAGGGAACCGCACCCAGACGTACAACATCCATGGAGAGGGTGACGGGTAAAGTGTGGTGAAGTCGCAGGGCGGGCTTCACAGGGAGGGAGAGGAATCCACGGTCGACGTAGGATCGCACCTCCTCCGCAGACACCTTCTTGGGATGGTAGCCCTTGCCCGTGAGGGTAAGTGCATAGCTCTCACCATCCTCGGTGTGGATGGAAACGTCCATCACGTACTCCTTCGCCTCAAGCGGGCGGAAGTACCACATAATCTGTGCCATCGACCGCGGCGCGAGAACGCCACATGGGTTAATGCACTGGAGAATGGGGAAGCCAAAGTTTTGTTCGGCCAAGCTACGTAGTGAAGTCATTTCGACCGCATAGGCCACCTCACGGTCGAGTGGGTTGTCAAGGGTCATGGACTGCATCGGCGGCTCCAGGTCCCCGAGTGCCACTGGCAGCAACTCGTACAAGGATGGATGGTGGAGGGAGAGTGCACACAAGTTGAAGGGCAGCGTGCGACCTTCCAGCACAAGAAGAACTTTTCGCCCCTCGTTGACACGTAACAGAACAGGGAGTGTATGTATTCCTACGGAGTCGAAACGGTAGGTTACGGAGACCACCACACTCGATCCAACTGCAACCACGCCGCTGCGTGGGGATACCTCTATAATGGCGCGATCTAGTACGTTATGGATGTCACGAAGCTCCTCGTCCTCCAAGAACCAGTGCTCATGATTCACATCACTCTCCGTCGGGAGCCAGAAGTGGAAGGTTGCTGGGCAATCTCCGGCATTCTCGATCATCATTGAGGCCGTCATTGGTGGGTTACCCTCGTGGCCAACGCCGAGATCCATCGGAACTGGAACCAAGCCTTCCATGTACTGCGGAAAGGCAAAGGACAGCGTTGATACATCGGTGGGCTGCACCGGTGCGGCTAAGTGCTCGTTGATCTGATTGATAGAGAGCTGCCGCCACAGGTGCGAGCGCTGCTGAGACAGAGACCGCACATCGGTGATCTGCATCGACGGACGAGTTCCACGGATGCTGAGATTGCAGTGAGGGTGCTGCTCTGCTTCCTCAATGGAGAGAGGGCTGGCGATGGAACGGATGTCTGTTCCGCCTCCTGCAACCATCACGTAAAAGATGTACTCTGACAGCCCAGCGGACGGTTGTACCGTCACCAGAACCACGGCATTGGAGCGGGCTGGAAGAACTCCACAGTGATTTCGCAAGCGCGGAGGCTCAGAGACGTGTCTCCATTCCGCAGGCGCAGTTCGAACAATGGAGCGCACCTCGTACGACAATTCACACATGCTGCTGTTGTAGACGGTCATAGTTACCGTCTGTGGCTTCAAGCCGGCGATGTCACCGCAGTCAACAGCCGTTGGCTCCACCTCAACCACTCCATGCATACCTTCGCCGACCACTGGCGTCACCATGAGGTACTCCATCGTGCAGTCGGCGAAGGGAACGATGGCGTCCAAAACGTCGTCACCCTCACGAGCCTTGACAGAGGCCGGAATGTCATCTCTCGCATCCTTCAACACCACTGTAAGGTTCCCCTCGTACAAGGTTGGCATGTCAGGGCTAAAGTAGGCGGTGATAACCTCCCGCTGCTCGCGCTCAATCAGTCCAGAGCTGGGTTCAAAGGAAAGGACCCGTCGTAGTGAGGGAGATGGGATCAGTTTGTACATGATCGGAAGACACGTTGGGTTGCGTAGGGTCAGCTTGCGCTTTGACACCCCCGTCACACATGTGGGGCGGAAGGTAAGCCTATTTGGTGCCGGAATCTCCTCCATCACAATGTTAGGGATGCAGCTCTCTCCACGCATGAGAATGGAAATAGCATCATTGGGGTTGTTGTTGAAGGTGAACTGCGCCTCGGCTTCGTAGCGAGCAAGTTTGGTCGGGAAAAAGTTGACGAGAAGCAGCACGCGCTGCTGTGGGTGCAGAACACCACTGGACGGATAGACGGAGAAGACTGTTGCCTCTTCAGCAAGGGCTCGACTCTCCTCCTTAGGCTTGGTCGCTTCAGCTGCGGTGATGCAGTTGGTGTAGCCCTCCTCGTCTGTCACCATCACGCCAATGTCCTCGCAGACCTTTTCACTGACCTTCAACAGCGTCACCCGCTTCACCTCAAAGAGGAGAACCACACCACCCGTGTTTTCGATAGAGAGCACCTGGAAGGTGGAGTCGTACAGACGGCTTGTGGGGAAGCTCAGTGTGGAATCCATTCGAACCAGCGAAGATGGGGTTGTCAACATCGATCCGGCGGATGGCGCACTCGAACGCTCACGGCGACACTGAATCGTGAAGCAGTGTGGCGGGGTAAAGGAGCGTTCCGTTGCAAGACGGAAGGTACGCATCTGCTTGTAGTTGACGTAGCACTCAATGTACTGGGCGTGGAACTGAGAGCTTGTTTGTCGGTCATCGTTCGATGACTTTAGGATAATCTGGAAGATGCAAGATGCGTTTGGTGGGACGTCCTGCTGATCAGGTACGACGGCGTATGGGGAACCCTCCGGCACGCACCACGAAGCCATGGCTGCTGATGACGATGAGTTGAAAACCGCGACGGAGTATGTTTGGGAGGGGTTACCGCTTCCGAAGGTAATGTTCTTGGACTCCATGGAAAAGGGAGAGGATGATTTAGTAGAGGGAAACACCTCACGAAAATCCATTCGGCCATTGCGACGACGTGGTGGGCCGTAGCTAGACTCATTCACAAAGCGCCACACATTGTGAGCACCCAACTCCTCGGCTGAAGAAGGTGACATCTCACGAGCTGCGGCGTTGGCGATGGCCTCAAGCTCGTCGGGGGTGTGGTGGCCAAGACCACGGTCCATACGGAGGTGAAATGACTCCACTTCAGGTAAGCCAAATGGCATGGGTCGTGAGAGGCTCGTGTAGGCAGATCCAAAGACATCCAAGTATAGCGCATCCACACCATCTTGCACAAGCAAGATCAAGCGGCGGAGGTAGTTCATGGGCAAGTTTGGTGCGAAGCGAATCATCACCTTGGTGGTGTCCTTTGGTGGAATAGAGCCGACGCAAGGGGTAACTACAAAGGAAGCACCTGGAGCTGTGCTCATGAAGTGGTAGCGTGCCACTGCATTGGACAGGTTCTTGAGCTGTACCCACCTCGTAAGAGACTTGGTTGAGGGAAGGTTGTCCAGATTAACATCTCCAAAGTTGAGGCTGCTCGTGGACAACTTCACGCAGGGACAAATGACACAGCCTCGAGTTTCTAGTGACACCCGATTACCCGCTCGAGCGTAGATATCAAAGACGTTTCGGTGGAGAGATCCCGTGTTGTTAGCCTTGTAGGCCACCTTGAACTTTTGGCGGCCCCCTCGTGGAATTACGCACTGCGCAGGGGTAACCTTGAAAGGGCAGCTGAGGCTATCATCGTGTCTCTGCATCATGACCGTGGCAGGAACAGTAGAAGGATTCTCCACGGTGACCTCAGCCACTGGGACACTACCGGCAAGTACCTCATGGAACTCAAGTACGGCGGTTGTGTCATTCAGGGGTTCTAAGGAGGGCTGAGGTCCACCGCGACCCTTCTTTGTGATGACGGTATCAGAAAGGTTGATGGAGGCGTAGGCGAAGCGAACGAAGGGATGCTTCCCCACACCAGAAAGCTGCATGCACGCGACGCTCTCGTTCAGGTCGGCCATTTTACAGACTGCCTGGCCCACAACCACACATGCCTCCGTCGGGGAGAAGGACAGGGTAACCTGCATGGACTCCTCAACGCCAAGAACTCCATTGCTGGGCTCTACACCAAAAGGCTGGGAAACCTCCCAGAAAAAGTTCAACGGGATAGTGCCGCTGTTCGTGATGGTAACCTGCTCCGTCACAGTTGAGTCAACGGCCGTGAAGCCAAAGTCGTGTGACTTGGGCACCGCCAGACTGGCGAAGGGACAGAGGCAGTCGAAGTTGACCACAAAGGAGCCACGCCCCTTGACGCTTATCTCGATCAGATCGTGGATCTCAATCAGCTCAGTCGGGCAGAAGCGGATCTCCAGCTCATACGCCATACCGCTACTCAGGGTGATATCCTCAGGGAATGGGGTAAGGAAGGTTGACCGTCGCTCAGGGAGACGGTAGGAGATCGTCTGTGCTCGCCCATCTACATTTTTGATGACGACTTTTCGAATGTACTCTGCTCCTGGTTCCCAGTTCTTCCACACAATACGGTCTGGGCAGTCTACCCCGAACTTCCTCCGTCTCTGCTCACGGTTTGAGGTTTGCGACATCGGTCTTCCCCTTCTCAAGGACAAGAACTACGACACAGTGCCGCAGACAGCTACTGGCTACTTCATCCGAAACAAAAGAAAAAAAAAGAAGAAGAGCAAGAGATCCGCGGGATATCACAATCTGGCGAAGATGATTCACCACACAGCAAGAATCATTGCGCAGCTGCTGGAGTAATACCAGCAATTCTTCAGACTTGAAGAGCAGAGAGCAGTAGAAAACAACTTCGCACACCGAACTCAGGTTACCTTCGTGGCGTGCCACCCGCCTTGACGGCGAATGAGAAACCCCAGCTGCTGCAGCTCGTCGAGAATAGTCTCAAGGTAGTCTCCCATTGCGTCTCGGCCTCCGAAGCCCTCAAACACATCCTTGACCGCATTCTCCGTCACAACGGTATTGGCCTCCTTCGCCTGCTTCCGACGTAACTCATCCACAAAAGCCAACCGTGCTCTTCGCTTCCCAGTAGACCGCTTACTGCCAGTGGACTCCTCCAAACCCCGCGAGATTGTTTCGATCCCAAGAGTGTGGAGCTTGTACAAGGTCCAAACTTCTTGTGACATGGAATCCGTCCAGACCACGTCGCTTCGACCTTCAATTAATAGCCGTGCTAAGCAAAGCTCTCGCACGATGAGTAAGAACTTTGCCTCTTCAATACGACTGCGGTTGCTCTTGAGAGGGAGCCAGGAGGTGTCGGTGCTTTGTCCACTCTCATTCTCCCCTGTACGGAAACGGATTAGGAGGATCGTCAACGCCTCCCGAATACGCTGTTCAAGTACGTGCACCTCTGGGCAACGGCAGACCATCATCTCGAGTAGATCCGCGAGTGACTCGTCCATGCCCGCCGTTGTTGTCTGCTTAATTTCCATGGCAAGGCGGCTAGAATGCCTGTCAGATGCGCTGCGTGAGCGAGATGAGGAGGGCTGCGGGTAAGAGGAATGCTCAACCCGCTGGCCCATTCTTGCGTTATCAGCGGCAGATGACGGTGGTGGCTGCATCGGTATAACCAATGAGAAATACTTCTGGAGTTTCTGTGCCGAGCGGCTAGTGCAGTGCAACGCAGCCATAATCTGTGGGTTCACGGCAGTCGTGGAGAGTTGCTCCCCAGCGCTGCAGGTGCCGTATCGCAACAGAAACATCATAACCCAGAAATCAGAAGCTGAAAATTCAGACATAACATCGAGAAGGAGGACGTCGGAGGGTGCCACTGCACCACGAGAGTGGTTTTTTGTTCGCTCGAAGAATGACGGCGTGGGTAGCAGGTTCGCTCCGAGTGTCGCGCTCTCCAAAATGGCGTGGGCAGCGGCGTGACGTCCCAGCATCCGCTGAGCAGCCATCAAGATAGTTGATTTCCCACTTCGAGTAGGGCCAGTAATGAGTATGTGCAGCGGTGTCAGCCGGTACACCCCGTCCTTCTGTCGAAGTCGGTAGAGAGTATGAACTGCCGCCATGAGGGTGATCTGCTTGCAGCCAACGTTGTGCATCACATTCGGCGCAACGTGCCCCACCAACTCGTCAAATCTGGGATAGTATCGTGGAGTCCACGGCACGCCGGGTAAAGGGCCCACGTAGTCAAGACCGCCTGCGGGGTTGTGTTGCACCGGCACCGCATTGCTGATAACGATGTTAGTACCCTGTGAGTACTGGCACCGAATCATCACCACGTCAACCGTTGCTCCGATCTGAAGCACTTCCTGATTGCTTTCACCGAATGAAACCGCAAGCCGTTGCAGTCCATCCGCGCAACACACCTCACAGTGTGTGGCAACGTAATAGGCAGGAACACGCGGAAGACTGGCGCCACAACAAACACAGTTCAACCCCCCATAATGAATTGGTAACTCCGTATTACCGACAACATCAGACCTGAGCAGGCAGGACTCACAAGTGAGAATATGCCAGCCACGTTGAACAAACGTCGGATTGTCAGGGTCATTCCTTGTGGACAACACACGGCAACGCTCCGTACTAATCCCGTACGATTCATGGAATGCAGGGCATTCAGAGGCGCGCATAATGTCTGGGGTCACAACGGCAAACTCTGGTGAAAGACATGTTATGGAGTGGTTGGCAAGACATCGCAGCATGTACGCAATAGTCGGCTCCCCACGCAACGGAATCACACAGATATCCCACGCGTCTCGTAACTTCTTTGGAGGAGGTTGCATCTCCTGCATAAACTCAACCATTCGACCTGGCTCAACGGAGTGACCCCACACTCGTAACGGATTCAGGAAAGTGACAGCAGCCTGAAGCCATGAGATGATCGTTCCATCGTCGGAGGACATCTGAAAACTGATCCAGGAATAGGGAAGGGGTAGTTCTCGCCAAAAAGAAGAGCAAAGTATCAAGAGATGAAGTATTAAGTTTTTCAGCAACGCCCAACGGCTTCATTAACCATGACCGAAGGATATATCAATGACGTGAAGTCTCACTGATTATTGCGCAGTGTTCGCTCCTTCCGCATGGCATCGCGGTACACCTCCACATATAGCTCCCCAGCAAGCTCACTGAGGGCTAGGCGGTAAGCCTCATTTCTAATGGACGTGCTTCGCTGTTCCCTATCTTTTGTCGCCATCAGAAGGTCATAGTCATCACCGTCCATTTCCGTGTTGACCTCCATCTCCGTCAGCTCACTACAAAAACAACAAATCTAAAACAGCAATGAGAATCGTTCAAAAAAAAAAAAGCAACTTGGCTGTGGTTTTGTTCGACAAGAAAGCATTCAGTCAGCATAAGTACGCAACTAATTCGGTGCCCATGATGGTACACGAGAACCAACAATGAGACTTACGAAGCTCACAGTTCGAGCCGAAATTGTGTGATGCCGGTGCTAATCCACTACTTTGGTCCTCCACCAAAACGCGAGTGACGGGCGTTGGCACGCGATCCCGACGAGTTGAAAAACGTCTTCGTTCCCGACGTTGTGACAGGACGCCGCATGCGAGCGGACTCCCTGAAGACGTTGATGCGAACAGAATTGTGAACCGGGAGATTTCCATCGTAGTTGAGCCAGTCCATAACGTGCCGCGTGCGCTGGCGCAACTTCGGCTCCACCTTCTCCGGGTCGAAGTCCCACTGCACTAGATGACTCATGCGCTCCTCGGGTGTATCGCCATACCACTGATAGTTTATACGTAGATACTGATTTTGAAGGGGACGCTCGTTCAGCACCCGCGTCATCTCCTTTGGCTCGGCAACCGATGACCCAAGCTTCTCACACGTTCGGACAACCTCAGCTAAGAGCTCCGCAGCCGCTTCACTGGGGCTGCCTTGAAGTGGTGCCTTAATTGGCAGCAACTCCTGTCGTCCATCCAGGCAATGAATGACAACCCAGGGAGACTCGCCGTACTCCACCAGCATTTCCGTCTCCACATACACTTGAGAGTTATGGAATGTGATGGGTGCCAAGTACTTGCGAGAGAAGTAGCGCGCCGTCATTGCACTGGCTTTCCCTAGCTCCGTGCTCTGGCGCTGGCTGTAGTAAACGTAAATGGACTTTGTAAACGGATGGACCTTCACGACATTCTCCAGGAGGAGGGCATAGGGCCAGATGATCTCCGTCGCCTCATTTCCAAGTTGCGCCTTCGGCTTCGGTAGGCCCTTGAAAGGCTCCAGTGCGTCCCACGACTCTCGCATCTGCAAATCCCACTTACGGATGAACTGGTATGCCGCAGACTCCTTCTGTGATGTCTGTCGTTTGCCAGGTCCGCGATGGAGTCCACTTGGCTTCCGGTCGGTTGATGTCGGGACGTCTTGTAGCTGATCCATACCAAGGGAAGCTCGAGTGAGCTGCATGAAGTTCCGCTGTGGTGCAGCGACCGCAAGTCCAACGCCGGGACGAGAGTGGCCAATGAGCCTGCGCATTGCAGGTCCACAGACTCCTTGAACGAAGAACTAATACAGCAAAGATGACAATGATGGGAGTGAACAGCATGAACTGAATTTATTCTTCTGTGGGAGTACCTGACGCAGGGCATGATGAATTGAATATGGGAGATAGGAATTAGTAGCGGTGAGAGACTCAGCTGTTCACGGCGGCGCGCATGGCCGTCAGTCGCTGCTGTCGAGATTGCGTTAGCACGCGCGGACACCCATCACGGTCCTTCTCTAGTGCGCAGCAGTAGTGACAATAGTATGCCACATCCACAGGTTTGGTGGAGTTGCACATGACACACCGCTCCTCCCCCTCACGCACGATGCCACAATCATCGCAGACACAAACCTGCCGCATCGTGGGAAGTATTTCATCAAACTGAAAGTCACAAATGACACAGCGGCCTTCGTGTTGGGCACAGACGTAACCGAGCTGCGGGCCAGTCATCTTTCGGCACATTTGAAGGTCATTCTTGGCATGACGGAGCATGGCTGATACAGAAACCAATGACACGCAACACAAACTACGACAGCAAGCAAGAGATGGATGGAAGGGAACGGGACAGTGTCATGGTGTACGGCACATGTTCATTATCGCTACAGAGTAGCACCAAGTAATAGGTAGTCAGAAGCCAACACGTTGACGTTTTCCATCAGTGAATTGGACTCACGGAGCCGTTTCAAGAAAAAAAAAAGGACTCTGAGTGAGGGATGTAAGCCATCGGTAAGACGCCAGGTGCGACACCGACACCGTCACCACTACAGCGCAGATGATTCTGTGACGTATCATTCTGTTCTTCGACGGAGGCGCGGAGGCATGGGTATGTCGTCATCGCCCCGGTTGCGACGATGAGAATGGACGGATTGCTCCATGGACTGGTCAAAGGGATTGTCCTCGAACAAATCTACCATGACGAGTTGGCGAAGAGATTCCTCTCGACGTTGCGTAGCCACCTCAAGCTGCATGTCAAGCTGGTGCAGCATTACCTCCGTGTGTTGAAAGAGGGTCGATGAATCTGACTCATGATTGCTCGACGAAACAGCGTGAAGCGGAGCGGCAAACATACTGGTTGGGACTACCCGATTCCTTGGTAACGGAGCGGCAACCGTGCGTGGCTCCGCCCCCCTCACCATTGCGTTAGAGTGACGCACATTGTCTACGTACACCTCAGTCACAACAGTTTGGATCGAGCTTCGTAAGTGCGAGTTCCCAACACTTGACTGGGTGTTGGTGGGCTGGCGGCAATTGGGGCAGGACGGGCTTCTCAGCACCCAGCTACGAATGCACGAGCCGTGAAATCGATGCCCACACGGTAGTTCCTTCACCCGCTCTCCGCGAAGAAAATCCTCGAGACATACTCCGCACGTCGCGCCCTCTTCGGCCGTCACATCTTCAAACGTCCGCAGCACCGAGTGGTATTGGTTCAGAGCTTCCATTCTGATGTACCACACGCAAAGAGTGGCGATGAACAACACCTGCGAGGGGAGGCTCATAAGACGGGGGCTGTAGATCCACGCCCCTATCAACATGGCTTGTGATTGCGCATATCGCATCGTCAACTCATGGACACGAGATGTAGGATCAAATACGGAGTCGTGGAGTGAGCCCACAGATGTTATGCAGTGTCGTGCCAGCGCAGAAATCCATCGGAAGCCCACATGGTGAAGAAAGCAGTTGATAACCGCACAGACGGCACGGGCTGCGGCTCGAATAGCCCACAGGGTGAACGCGTAGCGAAGGAAGGAGGTGGAGTGAGACGCCCATGGTTGGTGCACCTCCTCAGGGAGGGTGGCGTAGTAGCCCCACTGTAGTATTCCAGCACCAAACAAAAGAAGCGCAGCCACCAGGGTCATTAGCCGTTGAAAGAACGTGTGCGCATGGTCCGCCAGAGGGAATAGTGTCAGCAAACGGTCGTGGCACACCTCAAGCACCAGAGAGGTAGCCATGGCACCGCACCAACTCAGAGATTCAAAGCCAGCTACCAAAACCACACCTCCGACCATCAACAGTTGCCAGATAAAGCGATCATCATCGACGATGGAAATGTGCACCGAAGTGCGGTTGAACGCCAACATCTCAAAGGCGTTGAGAGTCCAGCAACATGTCTCCACCAGTTTCACCGCGATACACATCAGCGAACAAAAAAGAGTCGCTCTCGAGAAGTTGAAGGCGCACACACAAACAAAGGCCACACACCAGAAGCTCTGATTGCGAATGTCAGGCCATGAAAAGGAGTCCATGATTGATGCGAGTCTGGAAGTTTCACCTGGCCCAACAACACTTCTGTCAAGCTACAGAAAAGTGTAAGGAAGAGGGGGACACATTACTGGGGTGCAGAGAGGGAGAGCCTCGCATGACCACAACCAGTGAGTGTGGCACACAAACAGACCTTGACATCGTAGTAGTAGGGCTGATCTCACAAAACCACGGTCACACACTCAAGAGCCAAGCAACTAAAAAGTTGTGAGCTTAGAAGGCAGGCATCCACCTACCGAACTCACGACGCAGTAGAGCTCCACTGAGCACTGTTATGTCATCGTTTGCTGTATATGTTACTTCCTCGTGCACAGAGTTGGTCAACGAGTTTAGATAATAATGCCGCGAATTAGCTCACGCTTGGGCATGAACTGGAGGGAAAGGGTAAGAGAAGTCAGACAGGCTCACGAGGAGTCCTTCCACTAGCAGATGATTGGGTTGACGAGAGCGTAATATCTCTGAGGTAGCCAAAAACCGTGAAAAAACTAGTTGTGTTAGAGGAGCACTACGATCATCAAAACGACACAGTATGCCGAAGACCCTCAGAGGAGCTTTTGGTACGCGCGCAGGACCGAACCCCATTCCAGACAGCGCTCGCACAGAGGTTCTAACCCAAGTATATTAGTTAAGTCTTCCATTGTGGGGGAGAGAAATCTTAGCAGCAGAAAGCCGAATGACTTGCAAGCAATCTACCCGAGATCATGTCCACTTACGGTGGTGGAGCAAAGCTGTGAAGCAGTACACCACCGCGCGTGTCATCCGGTGAATGTGAGTGCTGTCCAACGCTGTACCCATTGAAGACTCCACCACACTGGAGAAGAACTGGAGTGTTGTGCGCAAAGCCGCATCTCTCCGCACTTGGCGTACTTAATCCAACACCTGAACGAGGGATGGCGTAAAACCATCAAGGTTCGGTGTGTCACCGTTCAACGGGCCCAGAAATAAAGACGACAATTCCCCTCATTGGAGGCGTGGCACCTGGAAAACATTTGACCAAATCGAGCCCTCATCGTCGTCAGAAGCTCTGTGGTGTCGTCTGTCCGCCTCGCAGGCAACATCTCCGTGAGCACCCGTACATCATGTTAAAGAGCGGTATACAAATCGAAACTAATAGAAGACTGGAGGGGTGCGTTCAGCATTCTCTTTACACACTGTCGTGAAAACAAGGTAAACCTAACAAATTCTGCGTCTTCAGACTATCCAATCAAAAAGAGAAAGATGAAGCACAATGACAGATGGAGCAATTTGCGCACTTCAGAGAAGTCACACTCTCGCACAAAAAAAAACACAAAAAAAAGACGTGCGATCCACGTCAGTTGCAGTTTGTTCTCAGACAGTGGACTTCTACTAGTCAAGTGAACAACATAGAGGCGCTACCTCCCCTTTACCAAATAACCTTGGTCCGTGGCAACGAAGAAGGGTGGAAGTTATACTACGGAGTGCCCTCTTACCGCTGACACTACCGAGACAGAAGCACCGGGAGGTGGTGCAGCAAAAGAAGTGCAATCGGCACGTGCCAATCCCGGCGCACGACGCTCGTTGAGATGGAAGGTGGTCTTGAGGCGTGGAGGCGGGAGGTCAGCATGCCGAGGATATTGGGCACTTGATGGGCAGCCTTACGCTTATTGTAATGTTTCATTACTGCGGGCAGCTCTCATTAATGGAGGGATCGTGGAGGTGGCCCAAACAAAACAAATATCAAAGAATCTCGCCACCACAATGTGGGAAGTACGCACACACATATACACGCACTATGCTGCGGTCCGATCACATCGAACGGAGAGTTGCGTGTCAACCCAGCAAACAGGCGGGGGTCCACCAGGGTGGAGAGGAGCCTCGAGATGGTCAAAGATGTGGTAAAGGAGGCAGAGTGGATACCCAGCAATACCGCGGAGCAGACTCAGTCACTCCAGTTTCCGGGTGACGGCCACTGAGATGTCTACCAGCACCTTGGCCTGCTTAGTCATTTACATGGAGCGAGCTGAAGAAGATTCAGCGAACCCCAGTTCATACCTCGGCACAACTGCATCGCGCTCAGTTGCCCTTCGCCAGCTTGACTGCCAAACGAGCAGCGGAGTCGAAGTCGGGTGCAGAGTGAACGGCCAGGCCGCTCTCCTTGATGATCCGCCTTCCCTCTTCCTCGTTTGTTCCGCTGAGACGGCACACAATAGGAACCTTCGTGTTGAGAGAACGGTAGGCGTTCACCACACCACGGGCAATGATGTCGCACTGCATAATGCCTCCGAAGATGTTCACAAGAATGCTCTTCACATGCTCGTCACCAGTAATGATCTTGAAGGCCGCAAAAATCTGCTCCTCCTTTGCGCTGCCGCCGACATCCAGAAAGTTAGCAGGGCTTCCTCCGTGGAGAGAGATAAGGTCCATGGTGGCCATGGCCAGGCCAGCACCGTTGACAAGGCATCCGACGTTGCCCTCTAGCGCAATGTAGTTCAGGTCGTGTTCCTTGGCGAGTACTTCCTTCACATCAATCTGAGTCTTATCCTCCATGGCGAAGATCTCTTTCTGGCGGAAGGCGGCATTGTCATCAAAGCCCAGCTTCGCATCAATCTCCATCACATCACCGTTCTCAAGCTCCACGAAGGGGTTAATCTCCACCATAGTGCAGTCTTTTGACTTTCCAATGTTGTAGAGGTTCTTGATCTCCACCGCAGCGCGCTCGGCAGTTTCCCCGCTGAAGCCCAGCTCCTGAGCAAAGGCCACTGCAGCCTCGTGGTCCACACCCTCAGCCACATTCACGCGCATCGTCTTGATCTTCTCTGGATTGGTCTTGGCAAGCTCCTCAATGCCCATGCCACCTTCAGCGCTACCCACAAAGATGGGAGATGCAGTCTTGCGGTCCAGGATAAGGGAGAGGTACAGCTCGCGCTTGATGCCTGACACAGCCTCTGTGATGTAGAGCGTGTGCACCTGCTGACCCTTGGGGCCGGTCTGGTTCGTTACGAGAGTATTTCCAAGCATCTTCTTTGCAGTCGCCATGGCTGCCTCCGTTCCCTCGCACACCTGAACGCCACCCTTAAAGCCATCGGTGAAGGTTCCCTTGCCACGGCCACCAGCCAGAATCTGGGACTTCACGACCTTCTTGTCGGTCTTGATCTTGGAGCAGGCAGCCGCCACCTCATCCATCGTGTTGCAGGGAAGGCCGAACTCCACCTTGCATCCACTGTCCTTCAGAATACGCTTCGACTGGTACTCGTGGATGTTAAAGAAGCGACGCTGTGCGCTGATGGACCCCTTAGGGGTGCAGAGACGGCCAAGACGGAACATCAGGATGTCAATATGGGTCACAAAGAAATTATAAAGTAGTGTAGTTGTTGATGGTGGCCACGGATTGTAGTGGTTGTAGCACAAACTATGAAATGCAATGTTACATGAGTCGCCACAGAAGAAAAGAATAAGCAACAGACAGTACGTAGAGTTGATTACACAGCAGGGCAACTATCTGTTGAGGCATTCCCTACCAATCATCCATTATGCTTTCAGCAATTGTGACGAGTAGTCAATTACACTCACTTGTGAGTAACGCATTCCGGGATAGCAGCTGCGATGTGGAGTACCACTGTGCCCAGTAAACGGCAGCACAGCACAACATGCATGCCAGGTAAAAGGTGTTGTAGGATGTTGCTGCATCATCGACGGAGAAAAGGAAACTGAACAATATCAGCCGAATAGATTCAACAACGGCAGAGTTCAGAAGGACCGAGCGATTGATGGGTTCGAGCATTACTGCGATGCGCGGCATAAGCAATACGAGCAGCGTGCAGGTAAAAAGATGAGGCCCACCCGTCATTGTACTCGCCTCTTCATCGAACCACATCGTGTCAGAAAAAAGATCCACTTTGCCGTTGGAATGCAATGGCCATAACATTCTCGCGACCGTGATGCCGTCAGCCACCAGCAGAGCAAGGCTAAACCACCAAATGAACATCATCAACTACTCTGCAAGGTGCTTGAACCACAGAGGCAGTAACAGGAACCTTCGAGAGAGCAACAGGAAGTCCGGCGGCATTAATCATTGTCACAGTAGCATCGGAAAACAGCACGAATAGCGGCATTCGTGCGCTCAGAGAATGAAGCTAATTGAGCCACCAGACAGAATTACCAATGGAGTCCTTAGCCCGGTACATGACGGAAGTCTCGTCGTCGCGAACGAATCTCCTTCAGCATTGACGCCTTGGCTGCGGCGTCCCTAACACAATCTGCCCGATAGTTATAATGAATGCGAACAGTGTGTTGAGTTACAAAGACGGTGCACAAGGAAAGCACAGCAATTCCAACATCAATCATGAAGTGTCGGTCACATCCCTTAGACAGCTGTGAGAACCCCAGTACTAGCCAGTGCAGCGGCGTCGCGTAGTAGAGCAAGCAACGCAAAAGTGGTCTGCGGAACATCAAAACGTGACAGGTTAGTAGCACCGAAACGATGGATGCACTGAGAAATCGGAAAGGGGGTCGGTTCAACAGGGGGGGCACAACAACTTCCTTTGGCCCGAGCAGTTCTTCCAAGTGGAGCCGCTGATTACTCCACAACGTCTCATTCATCTGCAGCAGCAGAACGAGCGCTTCCATTGCCATCATCCATGACAAAATCCATCTCAAGAGCATCATCCTACCTCAATGTGCCTAAAGTCCATCGCAACAGCATTGCAGAAAACAACAAGGGAGAAGGCAAGTTGATATACGTTAAGTGACTTTGAAGAGCCTCGTACCGCAGTATACATCCGTAGAGTCATTGATACACATCACGTCAAACTTACTGAAGTAAGTTAGGAGCTAGGCCAGCCAACAACTCGTAAGTAGCGTCTGTGTAATTGCGCGTCGCACTCGGTGGAGGTGAGGATGACCAGATTTCGCGCATAGAGAAGATGGAAACATTGGCAGTAATGCTAGACGACGGTATGTTACGGTAGAAAAGAGCCACGCCGCTGCGTTGGGAACCATCAGGGAGATACACACGTCCTGTCAGAGTCTGAAGGCCGTCATCTTTGAAAACTTCAACCACGCTGTTATCTACGAAAACGTGGAGCTTCACCCAAGCGGGGTGCGCTGAGGCGAGTGGGGCACGCCCATGAATACGAGAGGAGGCACCAATGGTGCCCGACAGACTCCTCTCAAGCTGCAAAAGTGGAACATTGGGTCTCCCCGTCACCGCACTGCAGTTTTGTGTAGGGTGGCTGGATTGCCAGCTCAACACACATCGGTTCACGAAGGGCTCCCTAATTACACTCCACGCTTCGCACATTCTCGACTGAACGCAAGCATATGCGCATGTATCCACTTCATCCCCATTTACTTCCAAATCGAGGATTTGATATGCATTGCTTAGCTGGGCGTATGAAGGCGTGGGAGTAGAGTTGACCTCAGGCATTGCCAAGGAAACCGAGACGAACTTGGAAGCGTTGTGGTTCATCTGAATCATCACTCCAACCTCTGGGGTATTCGATGATAACATCGCCGAGCCATCGAAGGCGGATGGTGGGATTGAAAACGTCACTTCAATCTCCTGAAACAACGCGTAACGAGGATCTGAGTCAAGAATTGTTAGCGGAGCACCGTCAGATAGCTTCAGATTGCTCGCTGAAAAGAGCTGGTCACGGCGTAACGCCTTTAGCTCTGGCATAGGTGAATACTTCAGCTGACGTTCGTCCTCGTCGTATGTCACATAGCGGGGAAGGTTTTGTAGGCCGGACCAACCCTGCTCGGCTATTTGAGATGCGGTAAGTTCCTCGCGAGTCCAGCCCCACAGTACCCGCTGGCCCAAGATGGAGTCGGTGAACGTCTTTGATGCGTACATGGGGCCAAAGTCAAGCAGCGTTGGACTCCGAGCCGGGTCCATTAAGAACGTGTAGTTGCCACTTGCGTCAGATGCGTAGGTTCCATATACAACATAATCACGGTGGGCTTCCATATCCGAAAGCTTCAGAAAGTGCTCCACTGAGTTTGGAACACGAAAGAAATCAGGGCTCTCAAACATGTAGGCCAAATAGTTCGCTGCACTACTGTAGAGACTGTGAGAGTACCGATATCCATCTTGGAAAGTTGGATCGGAGGTGGCGAACACGACAACGTGAGGATGATCGCCACTCACATCGTGCACTCGAGCAGCAAATGCAACGAGCCATCTGCCAGGTTTTCCTGGATCCTCCCACCAGGATGTGGGATCTCTGAAATTGTTGCGGCTGATGAGTCCAGGTACATCATCTCCTGTAATGATGGGGTTCAAGGGGCTCATATCCAACGACGCCAGGGTACGTGGCCCAGCCACGTCGGTTCGCGACGGGTTGGCGATGCACTGGCGTTCAAATCCTCCCTCTTCAGTACACGTAAACAGTACGACAGGCACGCTGGCGTTGTTTAACTGCAGAGTGCCAGACTTCATGCCACCACGATTGTACCACCTTCCTGGCGACATTGCCACTGCAGGATTCACCCTTCTCCACGACGCGTAATCCTCCGATGTGACGTGATACCACGAGACATTCTCGTCCGTATCTCCGGTTGGATTGTACTGCATAAATAAATGAACGGTACCTGTAACAGCATCACGGAAGGGGCCACTAGGATTGCGAATTGCATGAGCAGGTGAGCGAAGGTGATACATCGGTTCATACGGAAGAGAAGACTCTGCAGCTACCACCATCAGCACCACAAGAAGCAGACATATGGTCTGACGAATCATGACGTGTGGCATTCGCCCCAGCTAGCCTACAACCCGACAAAGAGAAAGAAGAACAGCTGGTAGGAATCATATTGACCATGAGTCACACACAGACAGCACCAGGTGATTCACAGCATCAATACGCAGCAATCGTTATATGAGAGGCTCACGACGCAGACGAGCCACCGGAGTCGGAATCGCTCTCTGAGCCCGCACTCTCCTCATCGGAACTGTCACTGGTTTCGCTTTCCTCGCTTTCACTCTCATCGCTGCCACTAACACTTTGGTTGTCATTTTCGATATGGCGATCACGTGCGTACTTCGCTCGGAGCTCTTCCAGCGGAATTGTCCTCTCCTTGGCAAGCTCCGTCAGCACATCTGGAAGCTCTTCTCCGCCCTTCTTCTCTGCTCGGCGCAAAGTGGATTCATCGTCCCTTGCTCGTTTGGAAGGAATGAATGCGCAGTCCTCGTCGAGGGCTAGGCCTGACTCAACCGCCAAACGGTGAAAAGATGATCGAAGTCGCTTCGCATGTTGAAACCACACAGAGTCTTTTTCATTGAACTCAAGCGCATTGGAAATCATGAGGCCTACGTCATCCTCCACCTCTGAGTCGCTGTGGTACTCGTTCGACTCAATCTTTGTTCTGATTGTGGATAGATCCATCGGAGCTGCGATCGCGTCGTAGTACCCCGGCACATCTGTCGCGCTCACTGGATGGTGAAACATTCCAACAGTGTCCGCTTTCCATAATCGAGAGACAAAGCTGAGGCACTTGTCCTTCTGGAATTCGATTCCATCTCGTGGTCGTTTCTGCGACTCCATGTGTCTACGAGCTATATTCATCGCAACAAGAAATAAGTTGGAGTCAGAGGTTGCAAGTCAAGTGAAACAACTGAACTGCTGTTGGAGATATGCCTCCCTAACCCATGCGCAGCGAGCGAGCATAAAGCAACAGAGTTGCAGCGGCCAACTTAATTCCATTGCTCATTTCGAAGTCTTTCGTCCTCATCTCGAGTAAGACTCCAGTAGCGTCCCTTCATGGTCAAATCACGGTACTGGTGCAATGAGCCACGTCCCTGTGAGTGTTGGTAGCCATCAATCTCCCCCGTAGTCGACGAATTACCCACAAATGAGTCCAGCTGTTGGTCAACCAAAGAAGCAGGTTGCGAAGGTTCCAAACTTTGATAACTGTCAGCTGTCACTGGCTTGGGTCTTTGACCGAAGAACACACCATTGTGTTTCGCACGATATGCTCGTTCCAATGCGTTTCGTTCTCCAATCAGTCGCTTCTGCTGAATGTTTCGTCTCATGGAGTTCCGCTTGAAAACTTCTGCACAGAGGAACTGCAAAGCTGGAGCCAGCCCGGTTTGCGGGTGGTTGTGCCCTAGGGCACAACCCAACGCCGCTGAAACTGGAAAAACGGGAAGTTTTGTCCTTGTTCGTAACTCCTCCAGCTTTGCCTCAATCTGAGACCCCCGACTATCTGTAATGAGATCTGTCTTGTTGGCAAAGATCATGACAACTCGGTCATTCAGCGAAGAGGAATAGTACCTCAATTCATTCCTCAACGTTTCAACCACTTCCCAAGGCTCTTGCGGAGACGCATCCAGCGGTCGGTAGGAGTCATACATGTCCACCACCAATGCTAACGTTTGAGTGCGCTCGAGGTGGCGTAGGAACTGGTGACCCAAACCACGGTTCTCGTACGCACCTTCAATCAGCCCTGGGACATCTGCAACTCGGCAGGTGTTGCCATACAGGTCATGCAACGTTCCAATGTACGGACGGAGTGTCGTGAATGCGTAGGGTGCCACCTCTGGTTTACTCGAACTGATCGCCGAGAGCACTGACGACTTTCCCGCATTGGGGTAGCCGACAAGACCGCAATCGGCAATTGTTTTGAGCTCCAGCAAGGCCAGCATGGAGTTCCCTGGAAGGCCGCGCGTTGATTCCAGAGGAGAATGGTTCCATTTGTTGGCAAATGATGCATTTCCTTTCCCACCTTGGCCACCCTCAAGCAACAACACCTCCATTCCCTCGTCCTCCAGATCGAACAGAGTTTCGTTGGTATCGACATCCACCACCTCTGTTCCAAGGGGAAGCTCAAGCCACAGGTCCACTCCACGTTTTCCATGTGACTCCCGGGCGTATCCACAATTCCCTGGAGAAGCAACAAGATGGCTTCCCATCTGACGAACACTCGATAGGTCACTAATTCGCCGAGAACAGCGAAGCATGACATTGCCGCCGTTTCCACCATTGCCGCCACCTGGACCACCAAACTCATTTCCATGCTCATGGGTCATGACGCTCGCCCCATCACCACCATTTCCACTAGCTAGGAGAACCTTTACTCGATCAACGAACTGTTGTTTACGGTACCATTGGATGGTTCGTCGAAACGGCATCACCGTCTAAACAATCTCAAGAAGTTACGAAGAGAGACAAGTAAACATTTTCACATCATTACCAAAGGGAAACGCTGCAGACACGAAGTGCCATAGCAGAATCGCACAAAGAGGTCGGGAAGAATCTGTTCTTAATGGTGTTATGAGAGTCTTTACACGAGGCATCACTGGCAGGACGTGCTTACAGATACAGTGAAGAAGCAAACACAATATCACGCTTAATGAGTGCGATACCTTTGAGGAATTTGTCGTGCAGCTCCATACTTCCGATGGCAGGGGATCGTGCCGCAGAAGCAAGCTGGCGGAGCATTTCCTCCAATCGGCGCATCATTCTCACTATCTCGCCTTCGTAGGCTGTAGTTTTTGAAACGAGATCCACAAACTTCGCGCCCTTAGCCCACAAATATGTTACCTCCATCAGTGAGGGGAGAACCTTTTCCACTGCGGTGTTTTCCACAGTCAGTCCACTTTCCACACTGACGGTCGCAATGCGAGCAACAATTTCGTTCAGATCCTTCAACGGTTGCTCAAACTCCTGCGGAAGTGAGAAGTTGTCCGGGGTTCGGTGAACGTTGACAAGACAAGACAGCAACGCGACAATCATTTCCGTCTCCATCGAGTTTAGAACACCCTTGAAGAGAAGCTCCGTGAGAAGGATTTCATTCTCGTCCGTCGTCGTGATTTCACACGCCACACGGGCCTTGCGTAGAATAATGTTGTCCTTGTCAATGTAATCTAATCGGCGGAGAACACGCATCATCTGCTTAAGTTCCTCAGAGAGAACTGCCTTGCTCATTCCCTCAAGTTCTGCCCTGACCTCCTCCATCTCCCGCTCCAGTTCTGCCTTTCGTTGGTACTCCTGATACTCCTCCATCATACTGGTCTCGGAATTTGAAAGTTCGTTCTGACTCAATTGGGCCTCCAAGTTCGCTATTTGCGTACTCAGCTTATCAATGTGATCATCCTCAATGCCCATTTGCTGTACAGTCAGCAGCGGAACCTTGTCGTCACCAAATTGACTGTGAAGTTTGCTGAGCGTTTGAACAATCTGCTGGCGGCCTTGTTCGGAGTCTGGCTGAGCGGGAAGATTGATCTTCAGCGTCGAAATACATTCAATATCAGTGAAGTCAAACGTCACATTGAACAGCTCTGCAGTGGCTGAGGTATAGTCCTGAACATGGCAAGGCGCTAGGGTGGCGTTGGCGTTTCCCTCCATCTTCTGACATATTACAGACACTGTCACCGAAAACGCTGATGGATCCTTCACGTCGGCATCTGCACTCTTTGCTGAAAACGATCGGCAAATACCCCATCCGAATGAGAGGCCATCGGAAGCACGAACAATGCGGGCAAATCTCCCACTTTGGGTCCAGTTTCGTAGAAACCGAGGCTGCTTGACGATGCTCTCAATTTCCTTCCGCTTGGTTGCAATAAGGCTTTGGCATGTGTTGAACTCATAAAAAAGCTCTTCATTGTGAACTTGAATTTTTCCAATGGCAGTTCGAAGAGCCAGTCGCTTCTCCTCGAGCTTGGGACGGTTCTTCAGTCGCTGAAATTGGGCAAAGCTCCGCTTCATCATGAACTCGGGATCAACGTCCTCCACACGAAGAAGGTTAAGAACCATATTGTACGTGAGATGGAAACTGCTGTTCAGGACATCCGCTCCACCACCGGTGAGCTGCTTCAGCGTATCTGGCTCCACCGCCTCATCCACCATCGCAATCACTACGCCAACGCGGTCCAGTCCACGGCGGCCAGCACGCCCCGACATCTGAATATACTCGCCACCAGTTAGGTACCGGTTCTTTTCTCCGTCGAACTTCTTTACCGCCGTGAACACAACTGTTCGGGCTGGCATATTCAGCCCCATCGAAAAGGTTTCTGTTGAGAACAGGACCTTCACCAATCCTGCTTGAAACAGAATCTCCACTACTTCCTTCAAAATGGGTAGCAGACCGGAATGATGGATACCAACTCCTCGCTTCAGCAGCGGAAGTAAGTGTTCAATGGCGGGGAGGTTACGATCATCTTCCGCAAGCGATTCCATGGCGTTGTTGAAGACTTCAGTAACCAAGGCATCCTCTTCAGCGTTATTGAAATTCAGTCTGGACAGTGCGAGTGCATTCCGCTCGCATTCTCTCTTGGCGAAAGAGAAGACAATCACCGGATACATGTTGCGCTCCATCACCAGCTTCACAATCTCCATCATTGGTTGGCAGCCCTTGGAGCCTCTGCTCTTCGGATGGCCTCCCTCGCCCGAGTTGCTGTTTCCATCCACACCAATCGAGGACATTGCCTTGCTAAAGTTATCATCACGGAATTTGCTTTTTTCGTCCACAATCAAGAATATTCCATCTGCACCCGATGGATACAGATAATGCTGAAGGGGTACTGGACGGAAGTCGGTATGAATGACATGAACTTTGGTAGTAGGATGAATGCTCTCCACCCAATCAGCGAACTCCCGAGCGTTTGGAATCGTAGCAGATAGAAATACATACTGGCAACCCTCTGGAAGCAAGCTGATGGTTTCTTCCCATACAACACCGCGGGATTTGTCACGCATGTAGTGCACCTCATCAAATACAACGCAGCCCACCTCACGTAGCATCTCCGTGCCTCGGTAGAGCATGCTACGGAGAATCTCCGTCGTCATGACGAGGCAATCGGAGTCTGACTTGATCGTCGTATCGCCTGTCATTAAGCCAACTGAATCAAACTTTTCGGAAAACTCACGAAACTTTTGATTGCTCAGTGCTTTAATGGGCGACGTATAAATCACGCGCTTCTTCTCACGGAGTGCCTTCGCAATGGCATAAAGAGCAACCGTAGTTTTTCCAGCAGATGTGTGAGCTGAGACCAGAACACTATCTCCATCTTCAAGGGCATCGATACTAGCTTTTTGAAATGTATCCAGCTCGTATGGAAACACCAACGCGGGATCTGCTTCGCGCCGCGTTCTCTTAAGTTGCGGTTCATCGGAGTTCATGGTGGCGTAGTCTGTCAATGAAACGGAAAAATACGACCAACCTACATAGCGGGGATGAAGCAACAAATGAAAAAGAGGGAATAGAAGATGGTGGACAGTTATACATTTTGTACAGCCCCTCATAAGGATGTATGTGTGAAGATGGGGCATATACTCTCACAACAACTCCAGCACCGCAGATTCCAATGACCCAAGCGAGCACGATGGACTCAGTTTCTTCGTAGGAACTCCATTTCTGTCGCACACGAACTTTGTGTAATTCCACCGCGCTGAGCCCAGCTGATGTTGAATCATGACGAAAAGGGGGTCAGCAGAGGTGCCTTTCACATCCACTCGATCAAAAATGGGAAATGAAACACCATGTGTGGCTCCCCACAACTGGATGTCTTCGTTGGAGAGAGGCTCCTGATT